>VDFB02086081.1:9168904-9183567 GCA_007258455.2 Sequoia sempervirens | reverse complement strand
TCTTGAACCATACAATAAGGCCAAGTATCCTATGTTAAATTCCTTTGTCTTGATATATTGGTCATGCCACCTTGTCCTCTATTTTTATACTGTCTCAATGTGATGGATTACCTCCATCCTGATTTCATCCAACCCATTTAAGTGGTGTAACCACTCCTTTTGAGATATTGTGAGATCCATGTCCAACTCCACTATTATTCTTAATGTCTTGTACTCAAACTCTATTGGGAGGGCTATTGTTTTTCCATATACTAGCTCATAGGGTGTGAAACTAGTTATTGTTTTCCATGTTGTTTTGTATGCCCATACTGCTTCTGGTAATCTAGCTACCAAATATTTTTTGTGTAATTGCACTATCTTGGTTAGAATACTTTCAATTTATCTATTGGTAACCTCCACCTAGCCATTGGCTTGAGGGTAATAAGGTGTTGAATTTTTGTACTTGATTTCATATTCTTCAACCAATTTGGTAATGAGCTTTTAAGTAAATTTTGAATCTTGATCAATCATTATCTCCCTAGGTACTCCATACCTAGTAAAAATTTCCTCATAAAAGAATTTATCCACATTTCCATCTTTGGTAAACTGTAATGCCTTCACTTCCACCCACTTAGTCAAATAATTAGTGCAAACTGGAATGCACTCTTTGTTGTTAGAAGTACATGAAATTGGCCCAATGAAGTCTAGACCCCATTTGTCAAAGGGATCTACTGTTAATTTTGGTTGTAATGGAATTTCATTACTCCTTGTTGGCTTACCCATTCTTTGGCATCTATCTTAGCTCCTTGTATATTTAATAGAATCCTTGTGTAAAGTTGGCCAATAGTAACCAGTTGTGAGGATTTTGAATGTTGTTCTTTTGGCTGCAAAGTGACCCCCACATGGTTCATCATGACAAGCCTTCATGATATCAAAGATGTCATCTTCCCTCATACACCTTCTCATGGTATTGCCCAGGCTAGTGTAGAACAGGTAACCACCTATCTGGAAGAATATGGAAAACACTTATGCACTAGCTGTCTCTTTTCTCTTGAAGAAAAGTATGGTGGAATCTTCCCTGCCACTAAATAGTTTGCAATGTCAGCATACCAAGGTATATGTATATTAAGAGCAAACAAATTTTCATCTAGAAATGAGTCATTTAATACCCCTTATGTTGATTGTGTTGGCAACCTTGACAGAAAATTTGCTACTACATTAGCCTTACTAGGCTTGTCCACTATTGTGATATCAAACTCTTGTAGAAGGAGCAACCATCTGTCTAGTCTACCCCCTACCACAAGTTTTTTCATTAAATATTTGATAGCTATATGGTCTATTTGGACAAAAGCTACATAACTAGTAATGTAATGCTTTAATTTATTGATTGCATACACTACTACTAGCATCTCCTTATCTATAATAGTATATTTTATCTCTACTCCCTAAAGATTCTTGCTAATGTAGTAAAGAGCATCTTCTTTGTTACCTTATTTCTGACCCAAAACTGCTCCTTGAAGATTCTTGCTAATGTAGAAAATAGCATCCTCTCTGTTACCTTCTTTTTTACCCAAAACTACTCCAATAGAAAAATCTAAAGCATCAGTGTGTATATGTAAGGGTAAGGTCCAATTTCCCCCCCTCAAAACAAGTGCTTGTGTTAAGGTTGTCTTTAGTTCTTCAAAGAAATGTTGACACTCTAATGTCCAATGAAATTCTATGTCTTTAGTCAGCAGAACAAACAATGGTGCAACAATCTTTCTAAAGTTCTAATGTGGGCCATCTTTCTGCCTCTGTAGAACAGGTAATGTGGATATGATCTCTATCTTATGTTGATCAACTTGGATCCCTACATTGGATATGAAATTCCCTAAAACAATTCCCTAAGTCATCATCATAAAACTGTTATCATTACTGAGGGACAAATTGTGTTCTTTACATCTCTTTAAAACCTTTTCCAGATTGCTAAGGGATTCCTCATAAGTTTCCCCATATGTGGTGAATTCGTCCATATATATCTCCAGAGAGTCATGAGAATAATTAGAAAATATGTTGAGCACTACCCTCTAGAAAGTAGTTGGATCATTGCATAACCCAAAGGGTAGGACAAAATAGGCATAAGTACCCTAAGGACATGTAAATGTTATTTTGTCTTGATCCTCTGGAGTAATTTTTATCTAATTGTAACCACTAAAACCATCTAGGAATGAAAAGTACTTCTTCCCTGCTAAAGAGTCAAGCACTTGATCTATAAAGGGCAATGGAATCTGGTCCTTCCTAGTGGCTATGTTCAGGTCCCTATAATCTACACATACCCTCCATTTTCCACCTTTCTTGGGAACAATGACTAAGGGTGATACCCATTCACTATCAAATATAAGATAAAAGAAGCTTGCATCAAGGAGTTTTGAAGTTTAGCTTTAACTATTTCTCTCAAGGTAGGGTTCATTCATCTTTGAGGTTGTCTAATGGGCCTATAACCATCATTCATATACATCCTATGCATACATAATTCAATATCTATACCCTTCATATCATGGTGGTCTGATGCAAAGGATGCTACATGTGCCTACAACACAATTTTTAGGGAATTCTATTGTTCTTCAGTCAATTCATTGTTTTTGTTCAACATTTTTCCTGGCATGATTTCTAGTGCTTTGGATGATTCTTTCACAGATGAGAGGTCAAGGCTAGGAATGATTGGTACAAACTGTTGTGACAATAAGGAATGGAAAATCTGAGATATTTCTTTTGAGGAGTTGGCAAGTATAATGCTCTACAAAGGATCTTGTAGGCATGAGAGACAGTCCTAATGCTGTTGACTCCTATTGTAGTCATTTTGTATTAAATGAGCAATTAGATCATCTTCATCTTGATCATCCAATAAAAAGTTGCATTCTATTTTCATCAAAGTTTGTAGGGAATAGTGGTCTTCCTCATCCAAAATAGGCCAAATGGTTTGCTCTAGATCAACATAAGGCTGGGTTGGAGGATAGAGGACCAATTTCTTGGTCATAGTCCCATTAGATATTATCATATTTCTAGACCTAAAACCTATGAGTGCATCAACTATAGCTAAACATGGTCTACCTACAATGAGTGGATATCCTGCAAGGTTGACCTTTGGTTGCAATACTATGAAGTCTATAGGATACTTCCAAGAATCTAATGCAATAACTAAGTCCTCAATGATTCCTTCAAGCTTGACTGTTGATCTATCAACCAACTGTAAAATAGTTCGTGATGGTCCAAGGTTGGCTAACTGGATTAATTGTATTATCTCTTTAGTCATGACATTTATTGTTGCCCCTAAGTCTACCAAGGTGTTCTTGATAAGGGTCCCATTAATCTTAACATCCACTTTTGGACTACCAAGATATTTGTATTTAGGGATAGTTATATTCCCTAATATGATATCAACAAGGTTACCTAAGACATGAACTATTAGAGGATCCTTCCTTTTTCTCCCTGGTTTCTTAAGATATAGGTCCCTGACTACCTTGGTATAGCTTGGATGAGGGGGATCTTGATATTAAAATCCTTAAGTTGACCCAGTAGGTCTTTCTCAGCTTAGGTATGATGTTTTTGAATGGCTAAGAATTTAGGGAAAGGAGGCTTTGGACTTGAGGTGGTCTGGTGTACTTGATTTGACTCAAGCTCTAGAGGTGATTTGTCTGAAGCTTCAACTGCAGGTTCCTCATCCTCCATCTTAGTAATTTAAGGGGATGAAGGTCTAGCTAGTTGTTTCCTTGACTTGAGTTGGACATCACTCACCTTTACCCCATAGGTGGGGTATTGCATAGCCTCGTTAGTATAAGCCTATTGGACATGCTTATTGTTAGAGTTAGGTGCAAGTTGGGTAGGTAATTGTGGTGCTTTTGGTGGTTGAGATGTTGTATTGGATGGATTAGGAATAATGGCTTGTTGTTGTGGTTGAGGAGGGAGTAAAGGATGTTGGTAATTTATGTTTTGTTGCTGCCACTGTTGACCTTTTTGCCATTGTGGTTGCCACTAGTTTTTTTGTGCTAGTCATTGAGGATTATAATTGGAACCTTGGAAAATTTGTTGTGGAAAAATATTTAATTGTTGTTGGTTCCAATTTTTTTGAGGTCGTTTCCATTGCTGAAGGTTTTTCCATTAATTTTGGTTATTTGGCCAGGGTTGAGAATTCCAAGCAGAAAAATTCTGATTTCTAATAATAAAAAGATGAATTGAAATTAAGAGGGTCTAATGGAATACCTTGTCTTTGTTTTCATGGCCTTCTTTGAGCTATGTAAAAAATTTGTCCATCCTCTCCTTCAAGTGGCTGAAAATAAGGTTTTTCTATTTTCTCTTGTTGAATAGTAGCCACCCTCTTGCATTTACAATTTTCTTTCCTTTGTCTGCAGCTGGGGCAGTATTCAGTGAGTATTTCTTCAGCCTCTTCTTGCTTCTTCTTTATATGGAGAGTGTCCAACTGAGTTGCTAGGTGATTGATAATTTCCTCCTTCATGTTGGACAACAAATTAATTAAATCTATCTTTGAAACCCCAGTAGATGATTTGCCAATGGTGGATGTCCTCTCTCCTCTTGGATTCTTAGTGAAGGTCCTGGAGTAATTTCTACAAACCCTGTATATTTCTTCAAATTGTAGTTGAAAAATATCCCCTTGCCCAATAAGATTGAGCACATCCATACAGTCCTCATTGACTCCCCTCAGAAATACTAACTTGAGGGATTCTTCAGATAGCTTGTTCTATGGGGTTTTCTTCAAAGAGAATTAAAATATCTCCGCATAGTATTCTAATGGCTCAACCTCCTTCTATGAAATTCTGAAAAATTCCATCTCCCCTCCTATCAAGTCCTCTACAATAGTCTTGGTATTTTTCCAAGAATAATTTTTTCATGGTATCCAAATCTGGAATAACATCCTTGCCTAATCTCATAAACCATCTCAAGGCAACATATTTTAGAGTGGGAGGGAAGAGTTTAATCCTATGAGAATAAGAGGTTAGTCATATCTCCTACATAGGACATGAAACTCAAACAAAAATGTCTCTAGATATTCAATGACCAAACCATAAAAGACTGGTAATGCTGAAGGAGGGATATTCTTCAGCACAGTAGCCCTTTCTTGGTGGGTGATTGGAAAATCAAAGGTCACATGTTCTAGATCATCCATTGGTCCATCACTCATGGTTTGGTTTGTTCCCTCTATTAGTGTGATATATGTTGGTGAAAGGGTAGGTTCTTCTTTTGGAATACCCTCGCTTTGTCCAATAATATCACGAATATTTGCTATGGCTTCTTAGCATGTTGAAGGGGGGAATCTTCCCAAAGAGTCTCTATGCCTTTACATATAATAAATATAGCTATGTATAGTAATGGTCTTACACAATGTTAGTGTAACTTTTTGGTATTTTCATAAGATAAAACCTAACAGTCCTAATGCTGAAAACAAAGTGTGAACTATAAAAGCTTGAAAAATAAGTATATGAAGATAGCACCATACCCGACAATGGTGCCAAAAAATGTAGAGTCTAAACTAGTGTCATTTAAATTTGGTGTAAATCACACAATTCAAAGGAATGACCTAGCTAAACAACCCACTCAACATGGCAAAGAATTTATTAAATTGTTAACCAGGGGTTGTAAACTTGTGATGGCACTGGCACTATATGTGCTTTCAAAGACTTGAGATTACCTAGGTTATCCTATTAAAGGTATTTTACTTGATAGAAAATCATAGAAACACATAAAAATGAAATAAGTGAATTGGTACTAATGGCTATGGGTACGTACAACTTAATTTGTAGCTAAACTGTTGTTAACAGATAATTATTGAAACTGACTCAAAACTGCTAACTAAATCTAATCTATCCTCTGGAGTACTACAAGTCAATTGAATGCATTCATGCACCTGAACAACCATGATTAATAATCATAATATGAGAATCTATTTTAACTTACATGCAATTTATGAAGTAATGACTAAAAAAATAACTACCAAATAGAAATAAAACAACTATAAATGTAGTGAAGAATAGTTACCTTGAGTGGCCTGCTCAGGTGGTTGTCTTCACTTAAACTAAAACCAAATCTAAATCTTCAGATTCCATGTAACCATATAAATTTGAACTTCATTCATTATACATTCCAAAAGATCACACAAAATCTTCCTCAAAGATTGTATTCAAGAAAACCATTTTTGAATAATCAACATGTCTATAGATTACAACTAAAAACTAAGAAGTAATTGATAACAAATCTACTAGTGTGAGATTAATCAACTATCTATACTAAAGAGTCAACCATCGACTGCACGAGGGAGTTTATTATAGACACAACTCTAAACTAAAATCATTAACTACAACTCCTTAAATATCAGAGTGTGTAATTAAGATTGAGTTATCCAAACCACATCTGGAAAGAAACAAGAGTTCAAATAGGATTAAAACTCTGCAAACAGATCTACAACATAGAAAACATAATCAATTATCTAGAATCCTATCAATAAAATAATTCTTCTTCAACACCTTATTAATTGTCATAATGATGTATGAATAACTTCATTGGGTGTCTCCACATGGTAGTTATTACACTCAACTTGTTCTGGAACTTCCCTTGGTTCGTTGTCCAAGACCTCCTTTTGCTATAGGCTACAACTTTCAGTTGTTGTGGGCTACAATGTCTTCTTGGTTTACAAGAGGTTAATCCAAAAAACACATACACAAAGCTAACTACCATGATTAAACACATAGTTCTAATCACATTCCATACACATCCACATATAAGTCATGCAATGCTACTATATCATAAATATATTTCCATCACTCTAATTCAGGTCCAAGGTTGTATAATAAGCATAAAAAGATAACATAGCATAGGAATAAGTCTGAAAGTATTGTCTGATAATTTTTGTAAACATGCATAAAAACATCAGGAAATGGACTCATTTGATTGTGCTCTAACAACTATGCATGAACATTGTACCTTAGTGGGTTATCCATATAGGTTAAATGCCACCTTTACTAGTGTCTTGTCAAACACATACCTCTTCCATATGATTGTTTAATTATTTTTCCTAGGAAACTTCCTTTGACAGTCTAGAAACTTTATCTTGGAGGAAATACTATCCTTTGTATTGTATGCAAGGGCCTTATATGTTATCCATGAACTACCCTTTTGATCTTTTAAACCATAGTATCATTCATTGATTTCCTATATCTGTAGAATTTCATTAACTTCAAAACTTTGTTTCAATTCATGTGGTCACCCCTATGACTAGGCATCTATAGGCCATTCCATGTCTTTTTCCCAAGACTATCCTTTGGTTGTGCATCCATAAGGACTATCATCTTCATGCCTGGTATGTTCTTGCTTTAAAACTCCTAACATGATTGTCCCTTTTGATTTATTATTAAGAAACTCTGACTTTATGGCTGTGAGGTTACCATGAGGCTTCTCGTGAGGATTAGACCTCATTTCTACTTTGACTGTCATTTTGTAAATTATTCTTTCATAGATCTACCAATGATATTGTCCTACTCTTTATCTCTTTTGGTTATCTTCAATGATATGCTTCCTTTGTAACCCTACAATATCATGGCTCCATTTTCTTCCTCTCCTAACAAGGCTTGTGACAAATATTTAACACAATGTGTAGAGTTTTAACAAAGTGTGACTTGCTTGTATTCTATCTCATTGACATGGACAAATAATTTCATGAGAAAATAAATAAGCTTTCTTCCAAATACTTCAACAATATCTAAAAACCCTAACAACACAATACATACCTGGCATGATTGTTGTCTATTTTCATATTCATTGTAAATATTAAAATAAAAAGGGGGCATGTTTTAAAGAAGTGGGGCGTTGATTGTATTAACTTTTAGTTAATAGGTGAAAGTAAAGATTGAGAAGTAAAAATTATTCTTCAAATTTCTTAATCCACCCCAAAAGCAAGGAAGAAAATCACACTGCATGAAGTTCCATGAAAACAAAAGAAAAAAGTCTCCAAGTTCATGTTCCATGCTCAAAAGAGGCAAAGTCTTTGATAAAGAGCTTTAGTTTGCTGAGATTTGGATCGAGCATAATAGGGTTTGATACTCACCAATTTTCAAGTCTTCATGGCAGCCAAGTTCCAAAAATGCATCAATAAAGGTCCATTGTAGGGTAGTTTGAACATAAAAATGCATTCACTAAGAATGAGAGGGAGTTTTGGAGATGTTGCAGAGCCTTGAAGGTTATTTTATGCTAGCGATGAATAGCCATGCGAGAGTTTGTGTGTGACAAGAGGCAATTTTTTTTTTGCTTGAGGTAAAACCCTTGTACTTCATTGAGTTTCATGTTTGGCCTTATGCATGCATATTTAAAACAAAGAAAGTATATATATTAAGGAAGGTCTACAAGCACCCATTCTTGATTTGTCGTTCTTATGGAAATATAAAAAGAACTGCTTAGTAAGGGCCCATGGAAAGTTTGAGGTCCCTAATAGAGTCTTAATCAAGCTTAATAGTAGAAGAGATCATGTAATCTTATTTTGTACCATGACAAAACTGTTTGATATTTTAGAATAATGTTTGCAATCACATGAAATGATGTATGGAAGGATAGATGGATCAACTATCCTAGAGATAAAGAATCATCCATAGTTGATTTCAACAAGGACTGGAGGTGCCAAACCCCAAAAATGAGTAGAAGGTAGTAGTAAGGGCTCACTAAATTATGAGGTAACGAGAAAAGCTAGATATAAGGGATCTATGGAAAGCCCTTTTTTGAAGAAGCATTCAACATCTCAATATGGATATGGTAGATGAAGTGGTAATACAAGAAAATGTAGTTGTATATTTAAAGGCAACCCTTAAAGATAAATTCATACCATTTTTGTAACTTGGACTTAGTGAAGAGTACAATATGCTCACCTCCAATTGGAAAATCTAAACCTACAAATACATATCAGAATGAAACGAAAAACAATAATACTTCAAGGGATTAATATATCCAATGAAAACAAAGAACTTCCTAGAAGTCATTTGACATCCAAGAGGGAATTCATGAGGAGATTTATTCTTTTCTGGTTGTAGTTCTCAACATTATTCAATGGAAGATACAACTATTTTGTATATATGCCCTATCCAAGAAAGGAAATGATTCTCAACGCAAGAGTGGATTGACATTTTTGAGGGTGCTCTTGTAATGGACTTACTGGGGATGAGTATTGAGGATCTCTTTGACTTTTTCAATGAGAAAAATTCACTTAAACTATACTTATGCTTGTAGGGAAAATGTTGAATAGGTCATGGTGAAGAGACACTAAAGCTCTATCAATCAACGGTATCCTAGTATTCTCCATGAGAAGCATTGCGCATGCATGATAGATCTTCTTGTTAATTCTTGGTAGTTGGAATTTTTCATCAAACACTTGATACAAAATGACGTTGGGCATGGTAAGACACTCTGGGAGCTAAGTAAAGAAAGATATGATCCTTTCTGGATAAAAGGTGGTGGCCATTATAATTTGGAGCTACATCCTGAGTATATTCAACATATGTACAAATTTATAAAGGTAATGGAAAATATAGAGACCAAAATTGATCAAGAGCATGACAAGAGAAAAGCACCAACATTCAAAATATATCATGTGCTTGAAGTGCAGATAAACCTATAGTTTTTTCTCTTTTGAATCAAGAAAGACAAATTAAAAGGAAAAATACAAGTTTGTCCATTTCTTTTCCTCTATGTTTCATATTGCTAGAACTAGAAGATTTGTTTCCAATTTCTCATACAGGAGAATAAACATATGGCTCATATGCATTCCATAGTGTAATTTGGAATGTAAAAGATGTAGAAAATGCATATAGATATTACTTGCTTTACTTGAATTCCACATCTTGATAGATGGATGAGTTTTTTCTTTCAGATTTTGTGCTTACTAAATTCTAATAGTAATTTTGGAATGCCCAAAAGGATAGTAAGGAAAAGATGATAGAGAGAAAAAAACAAGTTGAAGAGGTCATGGTTAACAAGACCAGATGGCTAATGACAATAACATTTCAAAAGAAATGGCTAAGGGAAGAGTTTTCAAGATGAGGAAGGATAACAATATCAAAAGAGGACATCATGACTATTGTGGACAGTGAGGAAAGTCATCAATAAAAGGTAGACCTTATAGGGGTTTGACAAATTATGGAAACATTATAGACCTACCAAAGGAGCATGCCTTATTTTGCTAAACACTTTGATATGTATTGAAGGATCCACACTACCATTGTATAAAATGCAAAGAGAAGGGAGGTCAAAAGAGTTTTTTGGGAGTTCATTAGTTGGTTAAGTTTCATGAGAGCTCTCTATTGGCCTCCCTATGTTTTATGATGCCTAGACTGCCCCTTGACATGGTGAGTTTTTTATTTTATTATCAACACCAAAAAGGAGAGAATCATAGAGTTTTAAGGATGGGAAACCCAAAAAAAAGTACAAGTAAAGGCAAGAGTTAAGGTGATAGGCAAAAAATGCATGATCAAATTCATAGTCACAATGAAGAAAATATAAAGGGGTATAAGTTAAAGGGATTGTGTAGTCACAAAGTTATTAAGAGTAGTCTATCATAATGATAGTAGGTGAATCAAAGGGTAAGAAGACTTTTCATGATGAATGAAAAGGAGACATCATTCATGAGGAGCAAGTTGGAAGGCTACACCAAATATCAAGCTCCCTCAATAATGTTATGATGAAACTCCTAAAGCTATGTGGACATCCTTACATGTTGGAAGGAGTGTAATCTGATAGAAGGTGGCAATAAAGATGTCATCAAAAAAAGACATGGACAATAATTTAAAGGAAAATTAAGGGGAATTCAATGGAAGATACTAGATGCAGGGGGAATATTTTCAGAAACCATAGATAAGGACAAAGTTTCAAGCAAGGGAATATCTAAGACCTATAAATTTGATGTAATGATAGTCTTATTCAAAATAAGGATGCAGGGTTTTGAAGGGGCTTCATTAAGGTGCATTATTCACAAATATAGGTTCTAGAAGCTTTAGTAGGTCATTATATATTTTAAATTTCAAAGCTGCACCTTAGAGTAGATTTTCAAAATGTACTGTTGCAGTAACAATGATGTTCTCTCCCAATAATTTGACCAATCTAGAAATCAAGTTTTTTGGGGGTTTCGTAAAGGTGCAATTGTTACTCTTGATATGAGAGGTGAAGAACCAACATAGTTTGCAAGCAGTAACAACTTTCAAAGGATAGTGATATCATGATAAGAGAGATTCATTCCGGTTTTCTGTGGGATCTTACAGAACAATTGGAAGGTTGTGAAGAGGTAGTGGATAAAGTGAAAATTCCATATTTCCATCCACCAATGAACAAAGTTGTACAAATATAAGAGGAATATTAGGGCCATAAAGGTAGGAAACCACATCTACATGGTGAAGAGATAAAGGGGCTGAGAAGCATAAGAGTTACAAATAATAATCAAAGCCATAAACAACCATTAGTGGCAATCATATGGATGCATGATAAGAATAGTCATAATTGAGAGCTCACAGTTAAATGGGCAGATCAAACACATGATAGAAGGCATCCAATGGATTAAATGTCAAGTTATGAAAGGACAACAGATCAATGAACTATGCAAATAATAGAGGGCATAGTTGGTTGTATCTCTTTCACTAAGAATCTAAAATTTTCACTTTAAAATCTAATTTATTTTAGAGTTGGCATAATGAATTATATTGCTTTGTAGGTATTGGATACCTATTGCATGTTTACACCCAACTTAGATTGGTTGGTATGAGTATATGGGCACATAAAGACAAAGATTACAATGAGCAGTCGTAAGGGTTGAAGATACATTGAATAGACTTGTAATGCACACCTCACAAGTAGACCATGAAGTCACAAGCGAGAAAGAGATTGAGACCAAGACAAGCAATAAAAGGACAACTAGGAAGTAGTGGGCAGAAAGATATAATATGACAATGAGCAGTTTAAAAATAGGGGATGAGGAGAGCTGAGGAAACACTTGCAAGTGCCCATTACAAATACAAAAAATACTCTATACAAGAAATACATGATGCCACAATTTCTTTTAGAATCACTCAAAATAGGTAAGGGAGGTTATGGTGCTGTCTACAAGTGTAAATTGTAACATACAATAGTAGTTGTTAAAGTTCTATGGCCTAAAGCAACTCAAGGGATTCAACAATTTCAACAAGAGGTTGAGGTTCTGAATGAAATATGCCATCCACACATGGTACTATTACTTGGAGCTTGTATTGAACATGGGTGTTTATTGTGTGAATACTTGGCATAAGGAAGCTGGGAAGACTGTCTATCATGCAAAGATTGATGATGTGGGTTTGACTAGGTTTATACCTAAAATACAACCACCCATGGCTATTACACCTATAGTGTAAACAACTATTAAATAGAGGTCCTTTGAGGAAATTATAGATAAGAATGTTGCCCCCTAAAGGAGGCACAATATTTGGCACAATTAGGATTAAGAAAGATATTATGCCAGAACTAGAAATATTTAAAGCCCTTGATACCAAGGAGGGAATTGATATCATGCCACCAAGTCATTTCCTTTGTCCTATTATTCATGAAAGATAGAATAGATACAGTAGGTTCCATTGCTAAGTGGTTGACATTTATTTCATCGTGGGATGATCATAATCCATATTCAAGATTGGAGCACATCCACATTCATTGCAAGAAGAGGGCAGTCAAAGCAAAGGTTTAAAGAAGGGTAGGCCATAGTGAAATGAAGGGTCTACTCTAAGAAACATGACATAGAATAGTATCTAGAACTATCAAGACTGAAGGACCTTATTTTCTTATGAATAATAGTTCTTATTTGTGATAGTGAAATTAGTAAAAGACAATAGTCACCAGGTTCTCATGCTAAGTTAGTTCAAAAGAGACCTAGTAATCTTCAAAAAAATCACATGTCTATCATCATGCAGGGGAACATTCATAGGTTAAGTGGCCTTCATGCTCAGTTTAGTGGAAATTTGTGGCAATTTTGGCACATTTTAAAAGCCCTCATGGTTATAACTGAAGTTAGGGGACTGTGAGCCTAAAATCATGCAATTTGGGGCACTTTGAGGCCTTAAAAAAGAGGCTTTTCTATCTTGTACGACCAACAATTTGAAACTTCATGCAAAGTGTTTGAAGACAACTTTTTCAATCAGTTTCATGCCAAAGTTAGAGATCAATTCAAAGTTCAGTTGGGGCACAGTTCAAGGAACATGCAAAGAGTGCAAGTCAAAGAGTTTGAGTAAACTCTCAACTCCAGAGTTCACATCTAGTTTGACTCTTCATGCACACTCAACGTCTTCCATGAGGTGCAACTTTAGTTATTTGAGATGGCTTTCTATAAAGCAAGATCTTCCAACTCTTTTTAGCTTGTTCTTTCATTCCTCTTTTCTCCTTACGCAAAAGAGATGCATTGTAACTCATTATAGGAATCATAGAGCATCATATTTGATCTATATAGGATCTAGACTAAATTGCAGAAATGAATGCTTAACTTTTTACAATGTTTATTCCAATGATTATTTCAAGTCAATTAAATCAAAATTAACTTAAGGAAATAACAGAATGAAAGTAATAACAAGGTGATTTAACAGAAAGGAAGGAAATGAGAGACAGAAAGAGAGAGAAGAAGAGAAGTGCAAACAACGTTTGATAACGGAGTTCGTCACGAAAGTGACTACATCTCCGGGTCCACTCCAATAGAGAGACCGATCCGATTAACTCCAAAATCAATTACAAAGCACCACAATCATTCTCCAAGCACTTCGGCAGCATAACAGCGCTCTGACATGCAAGAATGGAATCTCTACAAGACCTCTCTTTCGATTATCTCCACAGCTTCAAGACTTCGTCACCTGAAAGAAAACTTGATCTCACTCTCACTTTACACCCCTTTAAATACATAAAAATTTCTCAATTTGGTTACTATGGTGATTTGCAAATATTCACCTTCTCTCCAAAATACACAAAATCTCCCTAGAAACAACTACATCTCCCATTTTTACACATAAATCTTTTTAAAAATAACCCCCTTAAAATTTAAGTTAATTCGGGGCCCTTTGTTTAATTGATTCTCGGGCTCAGGTTGTTCGGGATTTGTTTGTATTTTGATTTAATCCTAACAAATAACCTTTAAAAAGGTTTATAGTTAAAATTCGGGTCTAACAACCCTTCATATAAAACCCGTGCCATATGTATATTTGAAATGTTTGTTGGCACAGCGGTGGAGATAAAATTTTGGACCCGGCTAGTTCCGGGTTCAACTCCCGGCTGGCCACTTTTAAAACAAACTCCCAAATTAAACGACAATAAAAATAACCGACAACATATATAGTGTGAAGCGCATGATTTGGTCCACCAGCGCAGCAGATTTCTCGGAGGCCTGAGATCACCGGTTCAAATCCTTTTAAACAAACTAACTGCTAAATCGCCCGCGTAGGAAGAGGAGATGAGAGGGAGGGCCACGTGTCGCATAAAGATGGTGCCACGTGGCAGAATACTATCCGCCGACTAAGTTGACTGCGCGCTGACTTAGAACTGACCGGATTCCACGTGTCACAGAACCATTCGCTAATGATACTGACTCACAGCCGACATGGACGCTGACTGGACTGACACCTGTGTAGCTGACTCACGTACGGAATGCTGACAAGGAT
>VDFB02086081.1:9103553-9168804 GCA_007258455.2 Sequoia sempervirens | reverse complement strand
ACATCTGGAAAGAAACAAGAGTTCAAATAGGATTAAAACTCTGCAAACAGATCTACAACATAGAAAACATAATCAATTATCTAGAATCCTATCAATAAAATAATTCTTCTTCAACACCTTATTAATTGTCATAATGATGTATGAATAACTTCATTGGGTGTCTCCACATGGTAGTTATTACACTCAACTTGTTCTGGAACTTCCCTTGGTTCGTTGTCCAAGACCTCCTTTTGCTATAGGCTACAACTTTCAGTTGTTGTGGGCTACAATGTCTTCTTGGTTTACAAGAGGTTAATCCAAAAAACACATACACAAAGCTAACTACCATGATTAAACACATAGTTCTAATCACATTCCATACACATCCACATATAAGTCATGCAATGCTACTATATCATAAATATATTTCCATCACTCTAATTCAGGTCCAAGGTTGTATAATAAGCATAAAAAGATAACATAGCATAGGAATAAGTCTGAAAGTATTGTCTGATAATTTTTGTAAACATGCATAAAAACATCAGGAAATGGACTCATTTGATTGTGCTCTAACAACTATGCATGAACATTGTACCTTAGTGGGTTATCCATATAGGTTAAATGCCACCTTTACTAGTGTCTTGTCAAACACATACCTCTTCCATATGATTGTTTAATTATTTTTCCTAGGAAACTTCCTTTGACAGTCTAGAAACTTTATCTTGGAGGAAATACTATCCTTTGTATTGTATGCAAGGGCCTTATATGTTATCCATGAACTACCCTTTTGATCTTTTAAACCATAGTATCATTCATTGATTTCCTATATCTGTAGAATTTCATTAACTTCAAAACTTTGTTTCAATTCATGTGGTCACCCCTATGACTAGGCATCTATAGGCCATTCCATGTCTTTTTCCCAAGACTATCCTTTGGTTGTGCATCCATAAGGACTATCATCTTCATGCCTGGTATGTTCTTGCTTTAAAACTCCTAACATGATTGTCCCTTTTGATTTATTATTAAGAAACTCTGACTTTATGGCTGTGAGGTTACCATGAGGCTTCTCGTGAGGATTAGACCTCATTTCTACTTTGACTGTCATTTTGTAAATTATTCTTTCATAGATCTACCAATGATATTGTCCTACTCTTTATCTCTTTTGGTTATCTTCAATGATATGCTTCCTTTGTAACCCTACAATATCATGGCTCCATTTTCTTCCTCTCCTAACAAGGCTTGTGACAAATATTTAACACAATGTGTAGAGTTTTAACAAAGTGTGACTTGCTTGTATTCTATCTCATTGACATGGACAAATAATTTCATGAGAAAATAAATAAGCTTTCTTCCAAATACTTCAACAATATCTAAAAACCCTAACAACACAATACATACCTGGCATGATTGTTGTCTATTTTCATATTCATTGTAAATATTAAAATAAAAAGGGGGCATGTTTTAAAGAAGTGGGGCGTTGATTGTATTAACTTTTAGTTAATAGGTGAAAGTAAAGATTGAGAAGTAAAAATTATTCTTCAAATTTCTTAATCCACCCCAAAAGCAAGGAAGAAAATCACACTGCATGAAGTTCCATGAAAACAAAAGAAAAAAGTCTCCAAGTTCATGTTCCATGCTCAGAAGAGGCAAAGTCTTTGATAAAGAGCTTTAGTTTGCTAAGATTTGGATCGAGCATATTAGGGTTTGATACTCACCAATTTTCAAGTCTTCATGGCAGCCAAGTTCCAAAAATGCATCAATAAAGGTCCATTGTAGGGTAGTTGGAACATAAAAATGCATTCAATGAGAGTGAGAGGGAGTTTTGGAGATGTTGTAGAGCCTTGAAGGTTATTTTATGCCAGCCATGAATAGCCATGTGAGATTTTGTGTGTGACAAGAGGCAATTTTTTTTTGCTTGAGGTAAAACCCTTGTACTTCATTGAGTTTCATGTTTGGCCTTATGCATGCATATTTAAAACAAAGAAAGTATATATATTAAGGAAGGTCTACAAGCACCCATTCTTGATTTATTGTTCTTATGGAAATATAAAAAGGACTACTTAGTAAGGGCCCATGGAAAGTTTGAGGTACCTAATAGAGTCTTAATCAAGCTTAATAGTACAAGAGATCATGTAATCTTATTTTGTACCATGACAAAACTATTTGATATTTTAGAATAATGTTTGCAATCACATGAAATGATGTATAGAAGGATAGATGGATCAACTATCCTAGAGATAAAAAATCATCCATAGTTGATTTCAACAAGGACTGGAGGTACCAAACCCCAAAAATGAGTAGAAGGTAGTAGTAAGGGCTCACTAAATTATGACGTAACGAGAAAAGCTAGATATAAGGGATCTATGGAAAACCTTTTTTTGAAGAAGCATTCAACATCTCAATATGGATATGGTAGATGAAGTGGTAATACAAGAAAATGTAGTTGTATATTTAAAGGCAACCCTTAAAGATAAATGCATACTATTTTTGTAACTTGGACTTAGTGAAGAGTACAACATGCTCACTTCCAATTGGAAAATCTAAACCTACAAATACATATCAGAATGAAATGAAAACAATAATACTTCAAGGGATTAATATATCCAATGAAAACAAAGAACTTCCTAGAAGTCATTTCACATCCAAGAGGGAATTCATGAGGAAATTTATTCTTTTCTGGTTGCAATTCTCAACATTATTCAATGGAAGATACAACTATTTTGTATATATGCCCTATCCAAGGAAGGAAATGATTCTCAACGCAAGAGTAGATTGAAATTTTTGAGGGTGCTCTTGTAATGGACTTACTGGGGATGAGTCTTGAGGATCTCTTTCACTTTTTCAATGAGAAAAATTCACTTAAACTATACTTATGCTTGTAGGGAAAATGTTGAATAGGTCATGGTGAAGAGACACTAAAGCTCTATCAATCAACGGTATCCTAGTATTCTCCATGAGAAGTATTGTGCATGCATGATAGATCTTCTTGTTAATTCTTGGTAGTTGGAATTGTTCATCAAACACTTGATACAAAATGACGTTGGGAATTGTAAGACACTCTGGGAGCTAAGTAAAGAAAGATATCATCCTTTCTGGATAAAGGGTGGTGACCATTATAATTTGGAGCTACATCCTGAGTATATTCAACATATGTACAAATTTATCAAGTCAATGGAAAATATAGAGACCAAAATTGATCAAGATCATGGCAAGCAAAAAGAACCAACATTCAAAATATATCATGTGCTTGAAGTGCAGATAAACCTATAGTTTTTTCTCTTTTGAATCAAGAAAGATAAATTAAAAGGAAAAATACAAGTTTGTCCATTTCTTTTCCTCTATGTTTCATATTGCTAGAACTAGAAGATTTGTTTCCAATTTCTCATACGAGAGAATAAACATATGGCTCGTATGCATTCCATTGTGTAATTTGGAATGTAAAAGATGTAGAAAATGCATATAGATATTACTTTCTTTACTTGAATTCCACATCTTGATAGATGGATGAGTTTTTTCTTTCAAATTTTGTCCTTACTAAATTCTAATAGTAATTTTGGAATGCCCAAAAGGATAGTAAGGAGAAGATGATAGAGAGCAAAAAACAAGTTGAAGAGGTCATGGTTAACAAGACTAGATGGTTAATGAAAATAACATTGCAAAAGAAATAGCTAAGGGCAGAGTTTGCAAGATGAAGAAGGATAACAATATCAAAAGAGGACAACATGACTATTGTGGACAGTGAGGAAAGTCATCAATAAAAGGTAGACCTTATAGGGGTTCGATAGATTATGGAAACATTATAGACCTACCAAAGGAGCATGCCTTATTTTTCTGAACTCTTTGCTATGCCTTGAAGGATCCACACTACCATTGTATAAAATGCAAAGAGAAGGGAGGTCAAAAGAGTTGTTTGGGAGTTCTTTAGTGGGTTAAGTTTCATGAGAGCTCTCTATTGGCCTCCCTGTGTTTTATGATGCCTAGATTGCCCCTTGACATGGTGAGTTTTTATTTTATTATCAACACCAAAAAGGAGAGAATCATAGAGTTTTAAGGATGGGAAACCAAAAAAAAAGTACAAGTAAAGGCAAGAGTTAAGGTGATAGGAAAAAAATGCATGATCAAATTCATAGTCACAATGAAGAAAATATAAAGGGTTATAAGTTAAAGGGACTGTGTAGTCATGAAGTTATTAAGAGTAGTCCATCACAATGATAGTAGGTGAATCAAAGGGTAACAATACTTTTCATGATGAATGAAAAGGAGATATCGGTCATGAGGAGCAAGTTGGAAGGCTACACCAAATGTTAAGCTCCCTCAATAATGTTATGATGGAACTCCTAAAGCTATGTGGACATCCTTACATGTTGGAAGGAGTGGAATTTGATAGAAGGTGGCAATAAAGATGTCATCAAACAAAGACATGGACAATACTTTAAAGGACAATTAAGGGGAAGTCAATGGAAGATACTAGATGCAGGGGGAAGATTTTCAGAAACCACAGATAAGGACAAAGTTTCAAGCAAGGGCATATCTAAGACCTATAAATTTGATGTAAAGATAGTCCTATTCAAAAGAAGGATGCAGGGTTTTGAAGGGGCTTCATTAAGGTGCATTATTCACAACTCTAGGTTCTAGAAATTTAGTAGGTCATTATATATTTTAAATCTCAAAGCTGCTCCTTAGAGTAGATTTTCAAAATGTATTGTTACAGTAACAATGATGTTCTCTCCCAATAATTTGACCAATCTAGCAATCAAGTTTTTTGGGGATTTCATAAAGGTGAAATTGTTACTCTTGATATGAGAGGTGAAGAACCAACACAGTTTGCAAGCAATCACAACTTTCAAAGGACAGTGATATCATGATAAGAGAGATTCATTCTGGTTTTCTGTGGGATCTTACAGAACAATTGGAAGGTTGTGAAGAGGTAGTGGATAAAGTGCAAATTCCATATTTCCATCCACCAATGAACAAAGTTGTGCAAATATAAGAGGAATATCAGGGCCATAAAGGTAGGCAACCACATCTACATGGTGAAGAGATAAAAGGGCTGAGAACCATAAGAGTTACAAATAATAATCAAAGTCATAAACAACCATTAGTGGCAATCATATGGATGCATGATAAGAATAGTCATAATTGAGAGCTCACAGTTAAATGGGAAGATCAAACACATGATAGAAAGCATCCAATGGATTAAATGTCAAGTTATGAAAGGACAACAAATCAATGAACTATGCAAATAATAGAGGGCACAGTTGGTTGTATCTCTTTCACTAAGAATCTAAAATTTGCACTTGAAAATCTAATTTATTTTAGAGTTGGCATAATGAATTACATTGCTTTGTAGGTATTGGATACCTATTGCATGTTTACACCCAAACTTTTTGTTTCAGATTGGTTGGTATGAGTATATGGGCACATAAAGACAAAGATTACAATGAGCAGTCGTAAGGGTTGAAGAGACATTGAATAGACTTGTAATGCACACCTCACAAGTAGACCATGAAGTCACAAGTGAGAAAGAGATCGAGACCAAGACAAGCAATAAAAGGACAACTAGGAAGTAGTGGGTAGAAAGATATAATATGACAATGAGCAGTTTAAAAATAGGGGATGAGGAGAGCTGAGGAAACACTTGCAAGTGCACATTACAAATACAAAAAATACTCTATAAAAGAAATACATGATGCCACAGTTTCTTTTAGAATCACTCAAAATAGGTAAGGGAGGTTATGGTGTTGTCTACAAGTGTAAATTGTAACATACAATAGTAGTTGTTAAAGTTCTATGGCCTAAAGCAACTCAAGGGATTCAACAATTTCAACAAGAGGTTGAGGTTTTGAACCAAATATGCCATCCACACATGGTACTATTACTTGGAGCTTGTCTTGAACATGGGTGTTTAGTGTGTGAATACTTGGCATAAGGAAGTTGGGAAGACTGTATGTCATGCAAAGATTGATGATGTGGGTTTGACTAGGTTTATACCTAAAATACAACCACCCATGGCTATTACACCTATAGTGTAAACAACTATTAAATAGAGGTCCTTTGAGGAAATTATAGATAGAATGTTGCCCCATAAAGGAGGCACAATATTTGGAATAGTTAGGATTAAAAAAGATATTATGCCAAAACTAGAAATATTTAAATCCCTTGTTGATACCAAGGAGGGAATTGATATCATGCCACAAAGTCATTTCCTTTGTCCTATTATTCATGAAAGATAAAATAGATACAATAGGTTCCATTGCTGAGTGGTTGACAATTATTTCATAGTGGGATGATCATAATCCATATTCAAGATTGGAGCACATCCACATTCATTGCAAGAAGAGGGCAGTCCAAGCAAAGGTTTAAAGAAGGGTAGGCCAAAGTGAAATGAAGGGTCTACTCTAAGAAACATGACATAGAATAGTATCTAGAACTATCAAGACTAAATGACCTTATTTTCTTATGAATAATAGTTCTTATTTGTGATAGTGAAATTAGTAAAAGACAACAGTCACCATTCTCATGCTAAGTTAGTTCAAAAGAGACCCAGTAATCTTCAAAAAAATCACATGTCTATCATCATGCAGGGGAACATTCATAGGTTAAGTGGCTTTCATGCTCAGTTTAGTGGAAATTTGTGGCAGTTTTGGCCCATTTTAAAAGCCCTCATGGTTATAACTGAAGTTAGGGGACTGTGAGCCTAAAATCATGCAATTTGGGGCACTTTAAGGCCCTAAAAAAGAGGCTTTTCTATCTTGTACGCCCAACAATTTGAAACTTCATGCAATGTGTTTGAAGACAACCTTTTCAATCAGTTTCATGCCAAAGTTAGAGATCAATTCAAAGTTCAGTTGGGGCACAGTTCAGGGAACATGCAAAGAGTGCAATTCAAAGAGTTTGAGTGAACTCTCAACTCCAGAGTTCACATCTAGTTCGACTTTTCATGCACACTCAACGTCTTCCATGAGGTGTAACTTTAGTTATTTGAGATGGCTTTCTATAAAGCAAGATCTTCCAACTCTTTTTAGCTAGTTCTTTCATTCCTCTTTTTTCCTTATGCAAAAGAGATGCATTGTAACTCATTATAGGAATCATAGAGCATCATATTTGATCTATATAGGATCTAGACTAAATTGCAGAAATGAATGCTTAACTTTTTACAATGTTTATTCCAATGATTATTTCAAGTCAATTAAATCAAAATTAACTTAAGGAAATAACAGAATGAAAGTAATAACAAGGTGATTTAACAGAAAGGAAGGAAATGAGAGACAGAAAGAGAGAGAAGAAGAGAAGTGCAAACAACGCTTGATAACGGAGTTCGTCACGAAAGTGACTACGTCTCCGGGTCCACTCCAATAGAGAGACCGATCCGATTAACTCCAAAATCAATTACAAAGCACCACAATCATTCTCCAAGCACTTCGGCAGCATAACAATGCTCTGACGTGCAAGAATGGAATCTCTACAAGACCTCTCTTTCGATTATCTCCACAGCTTCAAGACTTCATCACCTGAAAGAAAACTTGATTCCCAACTCTCACCTCAAGCCCCCTTTAAATACATAAAATTTTCTCAAATTGGTTACTAACCAACTGATTTGCAAATATTCACCTTCTCTCCAAAATACACAAAAATCTCCCTAAAAACAACTACATCTCCCATTTTTACACATAATTTTTTTAAAAATAACCCCCTTAAAATTTAAATTAATTCGGGGCCCTTTGTTTAATTGATTCTCGGGCTTAGGTTGTTCGGGATTTGTTTGTATTTTGATTTAATCGTAACAAATAACCTTTACAAAGGTTTATAGTTAGAATTCGGGTCTAACAACCCTTCATATAAAACCCGCGCCATATATATATTTGAAATGTTTGTTGGCGCAGCGGTGGAGATAAAATTTTGGACCCGGCTGGTTCCGGGTTCAACTCCCGGCCGGCCACTTTTAAAACAAACTCCCAAATTAAACGACAATAAAAATAACCGACAGCATATATAGTGTGAAGCACATGATTTGGTCCACCGGCGCAGCAGATTTCTCGGAGGCCTGAGATCACCGGTTCAAATCCTTTTAAACAAACTAACTGCTAAATTGCCTACGCAGGAAGAGGAGATGAGAGGGAGGGCCACGTGTCACACAAAGACGGTGCCACGTGGCAGAATACTATCCGCCGACTAAGTTGACTGTGCGCTGACTCAGAACTGACCGGATTCCACGTGTCACAGAACCATTCGCTGATGATGCTGACTCACAGCCGACATGGACGCTGACTGGACTAACACCTGTGTAGCTGACTCACGTACGGAATGCTGACAAGGATGCCACGTAGGATGTACGGATAGACACGTGTCTACTTATAGTTCACCGACGACGCTGACGTCACCTGCCACATCACTGTGCCACGTCGACATGTACGGACTGTATGGACTGCCACGTGTCAACTTCTGATTGGT
This sequence comes from Sequoia sempervirens, assembly GCA_007258455.2. Taxonomy (NCBI): domain Eukaryota; kingdom Viridiplantae; phylum Streptophyta; class Pinopsida; order Cupressales; family Cupressaceae; genus Sequoia; species Sequoia sempervirens. Next base: position 9,160,374 of record VDFB02086081.1, on the reverse strand, counting down.
CCACTTCGGATTTTGTACTTCATGCTAACATCATCTGTACAGATGATGACGTCATCACTGTACCTTCAAGTCCACCAAGTCAACCTGAAACTTTGACCACTGATAAGTTGAGCATACGATGTCAGATTTTGACAAAACGAGTTGCATTGGAAAGCTTGTGACGAGCTCTTCGCGATGACGCTGGTTTCATTAATTTTTTGTCGATGCCATTTTTTTGCCTTCTGGATGCCCCTGATCCCAGTTTGACCTGAGGTTTGACTGGCCATAACTCGTGCAAACGAACTCCTTTTCGCTCTGTTCGAGTTGCGTTGGAACCAAGACACCGAGCTCTTTTTGATGGTACTGATTCTGGAGAAAAATAAGACACTTCAATTTTCACTGAAAAATGTCCACCGGATCAGGCCTCCCCACTGAAGACCTTTTGGACCTCCAAAAGTGGCATTTACTCAGACATTAGGTGAGGAATTGACCTCCCCACTTGTTCTATATCTTCTGTACTTCTGAAAACCTGGCTCACAAGTACAATGAAGACTGCAACAATGTTGTTGAACATAAACATAACTTTATCACTTCCATAAGCATCTACATCAAATGTCGTAGCCACTAACCAACAAAAATTGACTAGCATCAAGCTGAACAACAATGCAGAAATGAAAGAGAATAAGTCAACAACAATTCGATCCTTTACAACAGGAACATTTTTACCCAAGGATCCATCAATGCTTTCAAGCATCATTTTCTCATGCTGTACTATTGGTGCATCCTGCAACATCTGACCCTGGTTAGCTACTCCAAGTTCAAGTGTAGAACCACCTGTACTGACAGACATAAGAGTTAACTCTTTACTTGCATTAATTACCCTCTTTAACTGCCCTGTGTTTGCAAAAGAACAACCAGTCTTAACCTTGTGAGAATGTACAATGTACTGAATGCCATTTTTAAACAAGTGATAATGATTTTGTTGCCTGTAGAAGATTGCTTTCCTGTCATAAAGATAAGGGCTTCCAAGCACTATCCCACAGATATCCAGTGAAACTACATCAAACTGAACTTCATCCACAAATTTACTAGTAATTGTGAACCTTAAGGTGCATTGTTTTGTTACTTGCAGCTTATCATTTTCACAAATCCAACCTAGTGGATAAGGTTTCTTATGTTGTGTAGTTTTTAACCCCAAGTTCTTTACAACACTTTCAGAAATTAAATTAACCTGAGATCCACTATCTATGAGTGCATCAATTTTACTGTTCTTAGCACCAACCCTTAAATGAAAAAGCTCATTCCTTTTTACATCTTCAGAGAAATCATTAACTGTAGAAGAAGAAGCACAACTAGCAACAGAAACACCAGAAATAGAAGCTTTACCTTTTAACCCCATAGCTGTTATCTTAGTCTCATCATCTGAATCTGAACCAAGATCCATAACAACATTTGTGGATTTGTCCTTACCCTTCTGTTTCTGATTATGTCTTTGAGCCCACTTTGGCTTCAATTCAGGATGTAACTTCCAACAGTGATCTTCATCATGACCTTCCTTGTCACAATGAGTGCAAGAAAGTTTCTCATCCTTCTTAACTATAGCTGCCTTCTTTCCTTTCCCTGTCTCTGCATTCTTGGAAGATTTCTTTACATCATTATCAAACTTGTCAATGAAAGATCCTTTACCCCTTGACTCTAAGTGTGTAGCTTGAACAGACACTTCATCCAAATTACAAGGGTTCAATACCAAAATGGAATGCCTAAGGTAGGAATGTAGACCTCCTATGTACTTCAACAACGTGTCTTGGGTATACAAAGGAACATTCAAAGCAATAGCCCTTTTCCTGAATTCATGGGTGTACTCTTGGACAGTTTGACCTTTCCCTTGCCTAAACATTTGCCAATCCATCATTAATTGCTGCATATGTCCTAGGGGATAAAACTGCTTCTTAAGAGCATTAATAAACTCTGCCCAAGTTAAACTGACTCTACCATGTTGTGAAACTTCTGCCTTAGACTTACTCTCCCACCAGGTTAAGGCTGTACCTCCTAAACGAAGAGTAGCTAATTGGATCCTATCAACATCATCTAATAGGTTCTGGACTCTACAATATACTTCAACTTGTTGAACCCAATCATCCAATTTTTCAGCATTAAGTTCACCACAATATTTAGGCAAGTCAAATTTTACATCCAATTTTATTTTAGGCTTATACCCACTCTTGAAAGGATTAGAAGAAATAGAATGAGGAGAAGATGGAGAAGAAGGAGAAGGAGAAGAGGGAGGAGAAGAAGAAAAGGGGTGATCTGGTTTCTTGTCACCATCTCCATGTTGTTTCCCTTTCATGTCTTTGCGATCTTCTTGCTTCGACGAACCTTCTTCACGTTCCTTCCGTTCTTGTCTCTCCTGAAAAAGAATGTCCACCTTAGCCTTCATCTCGAGGAACGCTCTTCGAAATTCTTGCTCACTGATTTCTTCAGGAACCTCCATTCCAGAAACTGACATCTTCGGAAATGTTCTACGCTTCCCGATCTCAGGATCAAAGTCTTCGAGCTTGCCTTCACCCTTCTGAATCCTGGATCTCGTTAGCATTCAAAAAAAAAAAACTACAATACTAGTCGACTGAGCTCTGATACCAACTTGATCTGTATAGGATCTAGACTAAATTGCAAAAATGAATGCTTAATTTTTTACAATGTTTATTCCAATGATTATTTCAAGTCAATTAAATCAAAATTAACTTAAGGAAATAACAGAATGAAAGTAATAACAAGGTGATTTAACAGAAAGGAAGGAAATGAGAGACAGAAAGAGAGAGAAGAAGAGAAGTGCAAACAACGTTTGATAACGGAGTTCGTCACGAAAGTGACTACGTCTCCGGGTCCACTCCAATAGAGAGACCGATCCGATTAACTCCAAAATCAATTACAAAGCACCACAATCATTCTCCAAGCACTTCGGCAGCATAACAACGCTCTGACGTGCAAGAATGGAATCTCTACAAGACCTCTCTTTCGATTATCTCCACAGCTTCAATACTTCGTCACCTGAAAGAAAACTTGATTCCCAACTCTCACCTCAAGCCCCCTTTAAATACATAAAATTTTCTCAAATTGGTTACTAACCAATTGATTTGCAAATATTCACCTTATCTCTCCAAAATACACAAAAATCTCCCTAAAAACAACTGCATCTCCCATTTTTACACATAAATTTTTTAAAAATAACCCCCTTAAAATTTAAATTAATTCGGGGCCCTTTGTTTAATTGATTCTCGGGCTTAGGTTGTTCGGGATTTGTTTGTATTTTGATTTAATCCTAACAAATAACCTTTAAAAAGGTTTATAGTTAGAATTCGGGTCTAACAACCCTTCATATAAAACCCGCGCCATATATATATTTGAAATGTTTGTTGGCGCAGCGGTGGAGATAAAATTTTGGACCCGGCTGGTTCCGGGTTCAACTCCCGGCCGGCCACTTTTAAAACAAACTCCCAAATTAAACGACAATAAAAATAACCGACAGCATATATAGTGTGAAGCGCATGATTTGGTCCACCGGCACAACAGATTTCTCGGAGGCCTGAGATCACCGGTTCAAATCCTTTTAAACAAACTAACTGCTAAATCGCCCGCGCAGGAAGAGGAGATGAGAGGGAGGGCCACGTGTCGCACAAAGACGGTGCCACGTGGCAGAATACTATCCGCCGACTAAGTTGACTGTGCGCTGACTCAGAACTGACCGGATTCCACGTGTCACAGAACCATTCGCTGATGATGCTGACTCACAGCTGACATGGACGCTGAATGGACTAACACCTGTGTAGCTGACTCACGTACGGAATGCTGACAAGGATGCCACGTAGGATGTACGGACAGACACGTGTCTACTTATAGTTCACCGACGACGCTGACGTCACCTGCTACATCACTGTGCCACGTCGACATGTACGGACTGTACGGACTGCCACATGTCAACTTCCGATTGGTCCACTTCGGATTTTGTACTTCATGCTGACGTCATCTGTATGGATGATGACGTCATCACTGTACCTTCAAGTCCACCAAGTCAACCTAAAACTTTGACCGCTGATAAGTTGAGCATACGATGTCGGATTTTGACGAAATGAGTTGCGTTGGAAAGCTTGTGACGATCTCTTCACGATGACGCTGGTTTCATTGATTTTTTGACGACGCCAATTTTTTTGCCTTCTGGATGCCCCTGATCCCAGTTTGACCCGAGGTTTGACTGGCCATAACTCGTGCAAATGGACTCCTTTTCGCTCCGTTCGAGTTGCGTTGGAACCAAGACACCGAGCTCTTTCTGATGGTGCTGATTTTGGAGAAAAATAAGACACTTCAATTTTCACTGAAAAATGTCCACCGGATCAATATTTATGTAGTTTCATTACCATTTTCATATTTATATCAACAAAGACTCCTGTTTTTTAATAAAAAGTAACAAATTTACCTCCTATAAATTCGTGTGTTGGGTGTCTTTGTATATAATTTGATCTAATTTTTATGATCATCTATACAAATCATTGAATTATGTCTCATTCCAAATCATCTTTATACTAGAATAAGCAAGGCTTATAGGTTATAGGCCATGTTGTTACTTTCAGTAGTTTTATCAAACACTATCATGTGAGCTTGTGAAAGTTGAGTTGTGCATAGTGACAAGTCCAATTAATGGCTCAATCTTGATAGGGTTTATGATATATTTGCTATTGTTACTATAGACTTTGGCTCTTGGTTATTGAAACTCTCCATGTTATTTACTTAAATCCATAAACCTTGGGCATAAACTTATCTTTGTGAATTTTGATGACATTAACATGCTATGTGAATTATCTATGTTAATTTTACATGTGGTTGAATAGATGTTACTTTAAGGAAATTATAGATATGCAATTGTTTTGTGCGTGCTAATGTCATCATTGCAGGTTCGCATTAAGATGTTGATGTAAACGAAGCTTGCAAAGTGGAAGAAAATCCTGCTAGCTAGTCGATTGCTAAGGAAGTCAAAAAGATGGTCATTAAGAGGTCAAAGGAGCGAAAATTTCAATGGAGGGACATTCCTAGATCAAATGAAAGATTGTAACTACTTTTTAAATTATCATGCTTGTTAGTTGAGAAAATATAGGAAGTGTGTTGTGTTGGATCCTCATTGAGGCAAGTCTGCTTTGACCAAATCTGGCACATGCATAACTTCCTCCCTCACTTTTCTATGCTTTCAATAAATGACATCCTCTTATTTTGTTGGAGTTGACTTCCTAGTTAGTTAGGGTTAATTAGAAGTTTTTCCTTCTATAAATAATGTCTGGATGCCCCTTTTCATAAGGTTGGATGTTCTAAGATTGTACTTGCATTTTCAATTTAAGTAATACAATCATATTGCTGATATGTTGTAATCATGTTTTCAAGGAATAAAATGATATTTTGATTTGCTACATCTAAGTTAGCTTAAGGAAGACTCACTCAAGGGGGCCCACTTGGTGAGATTTCCACCCATTTAGTTTAAAAGTTATTTTTGTGTTCAGTAACTAGTTTCAGATTCAACAGTTATTTGTTCCTACAGCCATTAGAACTCTGTTCTGTGACTATTCCTACAGCCAAGGTAGACAAAGTAGTTTCCTGTCTATTTGTTGCTAAGATTGCTATTTCTATTATCCATTCCAATTCATTTTTTGATGCTTAATGTAGTTGTTGATTCATGCTCAGTGCTTATGTTTATTTCTTCCCAACATTTTATTTTTATTACTATTTCTTTTCTAATTTTAGGATGACTATAGTGGAGTCCTAGTGCACATACAATGTTGACCCATTTCAAGTTTACATCCCTAGGTTGACAATGAAATGCACCTTCATGATGAGTAAGATAACTACTTAGTGTAGATGTCTAATATCTAAGTCACAACTCTAAGAGCTTAGTTATTGAACCATTAGAGGAGGCCAACATTTTTGGCACCGTTGTCAGTGATGGTGTCAAACTAGGAAGTTCTATGGAGTCATTTATAGTTTCTTTCTTACTCTAGTATCTCTGAAGTTTGTTCTTAGCATACCCTTCATTTGAGAAAAATAATGATCTGCTATTCTTTCACCAATTCTTTGTGTGAGTTGGCTGATACTAAGTTAATACCGCATGCATAGAGGTAGGAGAAGAGATGCTCATTGGAGATTCCTTCCTAATGACCCTAATCCTAATAATCAACTAGTTGAATTTTAAAATTTTCCAAGAGACAAAGAAGAAGAGGCACATCCTTTTGTTGATGCATTTCCCAATTTGACCAGTTCTAAAACTTCCTCTGAAGACCAAGCTGCCCAAAACCTGATTGAGAATCCATTTGCTTTGGCACTCCATTACGCAGGTATGGTTGATGCAAATCGAAATAGACCCAACCAACCATCTTTTCCATTTCCTATCACTCATTAGAATGAAGTTGATAATCTCAAGAACATCCTTGATTCAGTTCTTCCTAAGTTCTATGGGCTTGTTACAGAAGAACCTAACACTTTCTTGTTTGAGTTTGATATCCTTTGTAGAAACTATGACTACACTACTGATGCTCATAGGCTTAAATTGTTTCCTACCACCTTGAAAGAGGCTGCATTAAGATGGTTTACGAGCTTAGGTAGGAATACTGTAGAGACTTGGGATGATATGAAAACAAAGTTTCTTGAGATTACAAAGAATATTGTAGGGGAAGTGATATGAGAGGAGATGATATTTTCAGGATGCAACAGAAGGAAGATGAGAGTTTGGAGGACTATATTTCAAGGTTCCTCTTTTTCATGTAGAAATCTCCACATCATACACTCAATGAAGAGTCTCAAAAGTTTCTCTTCCTTAGAGGGATCAATGAGAGCTGCATTGATGCTCTGGACCTGATGGGAGGAGGAGATATCACCCAAGTTTCTTGGGATGATATTAAGAAGATATGTCAGAATTATTCCAGGGCAGCTCTAAAGAAAGGAAGAGGTTACCAATCCTCTATGGGTAAGTCCTCCACCAATGGAGTTTCAAGGATGAATATTACTCACTTGTTGGAAGATTTAAAGAAAGACATCATAAACAGTCTAGCTACACAGCTAGATACAGTTCAAGAAAAGAAGAAACATGAGGAAGAAAAGGCAATGTTGGCAAAATATCGTCCTCATTGCAAACAAAAGAAGAAGGACTGCATATACAAAATGGTGGCAAACATTGATAGCAAGAAAATCCCACTTGAGTTCAAGACAATCCAAGGTGATGATGATCAATTCTACTACATTGCACAAAGGAGATCATGGGCCCTAAGACAAGGTATGCCACTAGATCCATTATCTTTTACTAGGCCTTATTTCAATTCTTATGCATCTGGTAATCAATGGAAACCACCATACCCATCCAACTATGGAGGATATCCACCTTAGCCTTGGAACAACCCTCCAAACACCTGGCCCAATCACCAAAACTCTCCACCCCAATGGCAACAATCCCAGGGGAATTGGCAGCCACCTCCAGGAAACCAACAACAAACATCCCAATGGAGGGGAGGACAACAATGGCCAAACCAGACAACTAGTTACATGCAACCACCTCCACAAACTCAGTAGCATACCATAATGTCTCCTCCTGCTAGCTCAAGTTCTAGCACACCTAGACCTACTCAATTACCAACTCAACCCACACCTAACCCAAATAACAAACCACAATAACAGCCAATCTACTCTGTAGATCCTAACCAATTTCCTACATATGTTGTGAGTGTGAGCGAAATTCATCTGTGCTCAGGAACCAATTTTCCAACTCCATCCTCTCCTATCATCATTGAGATTCCTATGGAAGAAGAGGAGCATCAGAATGTCCCTATTTAGCCAAGTGTGCCTAAAAATCCTGAACCAGTTTAGCAGTCTGATCAAGACCCACCATTTCCTCAAAGGTTAGAAGTTGATAAACAAAAAGAAGAGAAGGAAGAAATAACCTTTGATATTCTAGATCAATTGAAACACATATGTGTCAAGATACCTTTGTTCCAGGCCATAAAATATGTCCCCATATATAGAAAATCAATCAAGGAAGCATGTCTCAAAAAGCTAAGGAGGAAAAAGAAATACCCCACTACCATTCATGTGGTGGGACAGTTGGTAGATATCATGCTTGGGAAAGTTATTTTTCCTAAATATACTGACCCAGGTAGTCCTGTGGTAGGAGTTATTATAAATGGAATCCAAATAAAGAATACTCTAATTGACTTGGGAGTAGCAATAAATGTGCTGACTAAGGATATCCTGCAACAACTAAATGTTGTAAATATGAGACCTAATCCTACTATCCTGCATCTTGTTGATAGTTCCACTGTCAAACTAGATGGTATAGTAGAATACCTTGATGTAACTCTAGACCCTTGGGAGCACCCAGCAGATTTCATGATCCTCTCCCTTAAAGCTACATTAGGAGGGTATCCCATTATTCTAGGTAGGCTGTGGTTAGCCATAACAAATGATTACATTGGATGCCGGTTAGGGGACATGACTATTTCTGATGGGAGAAGCACTAAAAAGCTTGTTCTCTATCCTCCTGCTCAACCATCCCATGATGATAGGAAGAAGTCCTTTTATGTAGCTTTATGAAGAAGATGAAGTATTGTCCCACGTAATTTATAACCATTGTGAGGTGCATGAAGAATCATCTACTCATGAATCTGGTCTTGTAGGTCCAGTGAAGACACTTCTACCCGCTCCTCTTACACCTAAAATTCCTACAACAACAAATTTGCTTCATATATTGTTGCCACATGACCTCAAAATTCCAAACATCATTGAAATAGCCATGATTGAGTTAACCACACAAGTACAAGTGTTAGAAGGGAAACATCTAAATATTAACAGCAAGTTGAGTCAAGAGCAGCACTTGTCCCTGACAGACCTCTTGAAGTTGCATCAACATGCATTTGCATGGGATTACCATGAAATGAAAGGATTGGATCCCAAGCTCTGTACTGATAGGATATATATAAGAGATGACTACACGCCAGTAAGGAAGCCACAAAGGAGAATCAATCCTGCATTAAGGGAGATTGTAAAAGAGGAATTACAAAAATTATTGGATGCAAGATTTATCTATCCTATCTCAGACAGTCAATGGGTGTCCCCATTGGTAATTGTGCCTAAAAAGGGAGGTAAATGGAGAGTTTGTGTTGAGTATAGGGAACTAAAATCTTCCACCAAAAAGGATAATTTTCCCCTTCCTTTCATAGACCAAGTATTGGATTCACTTGCAAGTAAGCAGTATTTTTCTTTCCTAGATGGATTCAGTGGTTATAATCAGATACAAATTGCACCTGAGGATCAAGAGAAGACAACCTTTACCTATCCTTGGGGGAATTATGCCTTCTTACTACTCCCATTTGGTTTATGTAATGCACCTACAACCTTTCTAAGAGGAGTCATTCGTATATTTTCAGATATCTCACATAATTGTATGGAGATCTACATGGATGATTTTACTACTTATGGTGCTGATTTTGAAGAAGCATTAGAAAATCTAAGAATTTTTTTGCAGAGATGTAAGGACCATAATCTATCCTTGAATAGTGAGAAATTTTTTATGATGATGCAAGGAGTAGTCCTTGGCCATTATATCTCTTAGAAAGGAATTCAAATGGACCCACCCAAGATGTTAGAGGTGATTACCAATCTTCCTATTCCTTCCAAGAAAAAAGATGTTAGAAGTTTCCTAGGACATGTAGGATACTATAGGTGCTTCATCAAATATTTCAGTAAGATGGTAACACCACTGTACAATCTTCTAACTAAAGATGCTTAGTTCTAGTGGACAAAGGATTGTGACAAAGCATTCTCTAATTTGAAAGAAGCCTTGACTCATGCTCCTGTACTCAAAGGACCTAATTGGGAACTCCCTTTCCATGTTCACATAGATGCATCTGATTATGCTATAGGGTCTATCTTGGGAAAAAAAGAGGGAGCAATTGAGAATGCAATCTACTTTGTCAGCAAGAACCTACAAGAGGCTGAGTTTATTCACATAGTGACAAAGAAGAAGATGTTGACAGTCATTTATGCTCCCAATAAGTTCAAGCATTATATAACAGGATATCAGATATTTATCCATACAAACCATGTAGCTATAAGATACCTCATGAATAAGCCCTTGATTTCAGGAAGGCTAGCTAGGTGGTTGTTGTTGATGCAGGATTTTGATATCACCATTGTTGACAAACAAGGAAATACAAATGTTGTGGTAGACTTTCTCTCTAGATTGAATACATTAGAGGACACTCAAGTCATTGATGAATCCTTCACTAATGAACCTTTATTTTGCATCAATGTTCACACACCTTGGTATGCATATATAGCCAATTATCTGGTTACAGGGAGAGTTCCCCCTCATTTCTCTCTAAAAGAAAGAAGGGTGCTTATTGAGAAATTTTTTCTTTTCTCATGGATTGCAGGATGTTTGTTCTAAACTAGACCAAATCATGTAATGAGGAGATGTATAAGAGAGGATGAAACATATGATATACTGCATGCATTTCACAATGAACCTTGTGGAGGGAACTTTGCAACTAAGAGGATAGTGATGAAGATTCTTAATACAGGATATTACCAGCCCACACTTCATAAGGATGCAAAAAAGTATACTAGAAAGTGTGATAGATGTTAGAGGATGGGCCAACAAACTAAGTCTGATGAGATGATTCTATATGCCTAGGTAGTCATCACATCATTTGATAAATGGGAAATTTATTTTGTAGGACACATTGATCCGCCATCAAATGGAAAATCCTACATCTTGGTTTGCACTTACTATGTGACCAAGTGGGTTGAGGTTAAAGCTATGAAACATGCTAGAGATAATAAAGTTGTAGAATTCCTCTATGAGGAAACCTTCACATGCTATGGAGTTCCTAGAGAGATAGTGACAAATCAAGGGGCTCATTTCACATCAACCCTTTCCACAACAATGGTCAATGAATATAATGAAGGCATAGGAAATCTACCCCTATCACCCTAAAGCCAATGGCTAGTTTGAGCTGACCAATAGGGAAACAGAGGCTATCTTGACCAAAATAGTGGCTATTCAATGGAAAGATTGGGAAAATAGGTTGCCAAAATTCATCTGGGCTTATAGAACCACTTGGAAGACAACCACTGGTTTCACTCCTTTTGAATTACTGTATGGGAAAACAACCATGATGCCTATAGAGTTTGAGCATAAAACTCTTAGAACAACACTAGACCTTGGGATAGACATATTCAAGGCATAGAAGGATAGGATCATGCAGCTGAATGCCTTAGATGAGTTGAGAAAGTTAGCTCTTCATCATGTTGAGATAGTGTAAAACAAAAGATTCAAATGGCATGAAAAATACATAAAGGAAAATAAGTTCTAGCTAGGTGATTGGGCACTCCTTTATGATTCTAGGTAGAAAGATAATGCAAGAAAACTACAAACTAGGTGGTTGGGACAGTATGATTGCATAAGTCTTCTCTAATGGTGTTGTTTAACTCACAACCATTGACCATGTCAAATTCAAGCTCTTGGTCAATTGTCACCGCCTCAGGTTATATCATAAACAAGCTTCCAAACAAGAATTCATGCAATAATTTATTCCACACCAAACCTCCAAACTTCCTGCAACCGAAGTAAGCGGACCTAGTGTCCCTCCTTCTAACTAGTCAAGGTATGTATCACATCATAATACAAATTTCCACTTTTAAGGGAATCAACTTCTTCATCAATAAATCCATCCGCCCATACATCTCCATCATTTCTCTCTCTTCCATAACTCCATCATCACTTCACTTCACCATCACTTCATTCCATCACCACTTCCTTTAATTGCTCAACTGTACTTTTAAAGTAATTTGTACTTCCTTCCACATTTTTTGCAAATGAAACTCCAAATTTTTAGGTGTGTGTGTAACAACTTGTTATATCTTAATTATCTTAAATGCATTTATTTAATTACTATATATTAATGTTGATATTTCACATAGCACATATTTATACTCTGCCCTGTCACATCATAATTACATCCTAGCCTGCGTGGACACATGCTCTAATTTAGGTTGGGGAGGAGTGTGAACCCACATGTCCACGTGTCATACATGTTAGAAAATTTGAAACGATCCAATTTGAAATAATATAGTTGAAATGACGACTTGCATGTGTGATATGACACTGAACTGTCACCATTTTTCTTGATTATACCCCTCATTTATGTTTCTTTATTGCCTTAGTCATAGTAATAACATCACCAAAAAGGTAAATTAAAGAGTTACATGACATTGGCATTAGTTTTGAACAAGAGTTGTAGGAAGCGAAAGCAATTGGGTTCAGAGAAGGATTGTAGGAAATAAAATTTTGCAGAGGTGTTTGCTTGATTGTGGGTAGAGACAATGGGAGGTTAGTTGATAAGGAATGAACCTACAGTTCATGACGTGATATTGCAGGATGCACTATCTCTAGCTGAATTCAGGAATTGTGGATGGTTGGACTACTTTTTGAAACTAGATAGTTTCAATGAAGACATTGCTCTAGAATTTGCACATACACTTTCTGACGATAAGGAAATGGTAAAAGGGCTAGAAGTGATAGCCACTAAGGAGAGAATTTTTTAAGTAATGGGTTTTCTTGCTAAAGGAGAGCCATACCCTACTTACAAGGATGTGAGGTTAGCTAGGGAAAAATTCATTGAGCCTAGTGATCCTCCACTTGTCGTAGATAAGCAAGGAACAAGGAGAACTTCTACCAGAAAAGTGGAAATAAGTTATTTCCTACATTGTCAAATATATTACTTGTGAGGGTCGCCGATCATGCCTCCATTTTGTACATTTTAAACTCTTGAACCATATGAGACATGATAGAAGGATGAACATTCCCAATGTGTTGTACAACCTCCTTGCAATCATGGTAGCTGAAACACAAAAAGGTAGGGACAATTTTGTTTCCCATCACTGTTTGATAAAATTATTAGTAGAAAAATCTTTACAAGAGGTGTATGGTATGCCATGGAAAGAATTTGTGAAGATTGATCAATTCAGATTAGAAAATACGAGTCATAGAGGTTAGCCTCAATCTTGTAGGGTTCGTAGAGGAAAGAAGGTTACTAAAACCACTCTTGGAGCTTCAACCTTTGGGACAAACCCTAGCACAAACCCTCCTGCAGCCGAATCAACAATAGAAATTAGCTCCTCTAAATCATAATATTTGGATGAAGAAAGTTCATCCTTAGATCCTAATGTCAATTTTCTTCCTAAAACCCCAATTCATACTAGGGCCACCATTAGAAAAGAGGAAGCACAAATGAGAGGAAAAAATTAGAAAAGGAAAGGACAAGAAGCAAATGCTAGAAAAAGTGAAACCAAGCCCTAGGAAATGGAAGTTGATGACACTGGTCTTCCTACAGCCGCTGAAAAACATAAAAGCGCTTTGAAGAAATCAAAACCAATTGAGCCAACTACTGATATGCCTCTAAAAAGAAGCCCTAGACTCAAAAGAACACCTTGGAAGGAGACAGATGCTCCTAAGGGGCAGGAAATTATTGAGGTGAAAGACATTTTTGAGGAACAAGCAAACATAAATTAGGAGAGCTTGTTGCTATTGTAGAGTAGGTTGAAAATCAAGAACCACTACAACTAGAGCAATATGAACAACAAGAATCACTACAATTGGTGCCATTTGAACAACATGAACCGGTGCGAGGAAAGATCTCGGTAGGAAAACATAAACCTCCCACTTTTTCATAGAATCTTGTAGCTCTAAACTTATGGAGTGAAATAAAAAGGAAATACGCAAGAATGAAAAAGTCAAAAAGAAAAGATGCAATCTACAGAAAGAAGTCAAAAAGAAAAATGCAAAAATTGAAGAAAAGAATGTAGAGATTTCTGCCTTGAAGGATAAGGTAGATAATGTGGTAGCTTTAGTACCCAAAATGATGACATGTAGAACTCCTCCTAGAGTATATGCACTGCATTTGAAGGAGCGACATCTTTCCTTCAAGCTGTCAAGGGTTATTTAAGGTTTAAGCCCTTCTATTGAAACCCCACATGATTTTTTCCAAGACTACCAATATTCTCCTCTTGAAGTTAAAAATCTGTTGTGTGAATTGTACTTGCATAATTATGTTGTGCCTAATGATCATGACTGGAACCTATTACTATAAATTGGAGATATCCATTTAAGGGAATTCATGTCATGGATTTAAAATGAAATTAGCTGGGGGTAGTAGTTTAAAATTTACAGGGAAAGAGAACTCCATACCCCCTTGCCTCTTAGAGCTGAGTGGAGTAACCCTTCAGACATTTACTATACATGGCACATAATTCTTTATCGCCCGAGTTACAAAAATAGGATCATGCCTGTTAGGGAAGAATCATACCAGGAATATAAGCAAGTAGTTGATACTACATGGAAAACAATAATGGGGTACCTATCACAGAGGTGGAATAGTTTGACAGATCAGTTGAAATAGGTTGAACCCCATTCCTTGCAAAATTATGTTGCAACATGTAAACGATGCACTAGGTACATATAGATTGGAAGGATGAATCAATAGTATTGGCTTCCATTTTAGACCATTGACATTTCAGCCACCTACTCTATTGTGGCCAGTACCAAATTACAGATACTATCAGTATGACATAGCTACATATAGGCCAAGGTGGAGCAGATTGGAAAAAAAGAAAGGATTCTATTGGGATCCCAATTCAGATACTAGAAAGACTGATTTGGGACAACTGGCAGTTGGTGACTTCAGAGCTTTGACAAGGCAAAGGGATAGAGCTCCCTCTACTAGAGGACCAACAAATCATTAGGTTGGGGGGAGATGATGAGTCCAATTAATGGTTCAATTTTGATAAGGTTTATAATATATTTGTTGTTGTTACTATAGACTTTAGCACTTGGTTATTGACACTCTCCATGTTATTTCCTTAAATCCATAAACCTTGGCCATAAACTTATCCTTGTGACTTTTGATGACATTAACATGCTATGTGAATTATCTATGTTAATTTTACATGTGGTTGAATGAATGTTACTTTAAGGTAATTATGGATATGCAATTTTTTTGTGCATGCTAATGTCATCATGCAGGTTCACATTGAGATGTTGATGTAAACAAAGCTTGCAAAGTGGAAGAAACTCCTGCTAGCTGGTCAGTTGCTAAGGAAGTAAAAAAGATGGTCATTAAGAGGTCAAAGGAGGGAAAACTCTCAATGGAGGGAAACTTCCAATGGAGGAAAATCCCTAGCTCGAATGAAAGATTGTAACTACCTTTTGAATGATCATGTTTGTTAGTTGAGAAAATCTAGGAAGCATGCTATGCTGGATCCTCGTTAAAGCAAGTTTTCTTTGACCAAATTTGGCACATGCATAACTTCCTCTCTTTTCTATGATTTCAATAAATGGCATCCTCCTATTTTGCTGGAGTCGACTGCCTAGTTAGTTAGGGTTAATTAGAAGTTTTTACCTCTATAAATAATGGTCAGATGCCCCTTTTCATAAGGTTGGATGTTCTAAGATTGTACTTGCATTTCCAGTTTAAGTAATACAGTCATATAGCTAATATATTGTAATCATGTTTTCAAGGAATAAAATGATATTCTAATTTTCTGCATCTGAGTCAGCTTAAGGAAGACTCACTCAAGGGGGCCCACTTGGTGAGAATTCCACCCATTTAGTATAAAAGTTATTTTTTTGTTCAATAACTAGTTTCAGTTTCATCAGTTGTTTGTTCCTACAACCATTGAAACTCTGTTTTCTGAGTGTTTCTACATCCAAGACAGACAGAGTAGTTTCCTGTCTGTTTGCTGAGATTGCTATTTCTATTATCCATTCCAGTTCAGTTGTTGATGCTCAATGTAGTTGTTGATTCATGCTCAGTGCTTATGTTAATTTCTTTCTAGCATTTTATTTTCAATACTATTTCTTTTCTAGTTTGAGGATGACTACAGTGGAGTCCTAGTGCACATATAGTGTTGACCCATTTCAAGTTTACGTCCTTGGGTTGAAAATGAAATGTACCTTCATGATGAGTAAGATAACTACTTAGTGTAGATGTCTAATCTAAGTCACAACTCTAAGGGCTTAGTTATTGAACCATTAGAGGAGGCCAACACATAGGATAAAGTTAATTTTTTTGAGGGAAGTTGTGAGTTGGCAATAGGTATAAGTCTAATAGTTTTAGTGCATCACCTTCTAGGGTTAGTAATCTTTTCATTTAAGTTCTATCTCTTTTCCTAATCAGTAGTAGTCTTAGGAGGTTCACTAAGGGAACCAACCCACTCTAGAGGTTGATCCTTACCATAGACAACCCATAGTCTGAAGATGATCCAATATTTCATAGGAAAGATGAGTTTCATACTTAGCTTAAGGGTGATATCCTCATGAAAACAGTTTTTGGAACGCCCGATGGAACTCTTTGAACTATCACAGTTCAAAGCTTATACTTTTTATTATTGGTTTTTGGTGTGTACATTAGCAATTTCTACCTTTGGAGGCAATATCTTTACACACCCGATGACTCAAAGATTCAATCTACTAGTTTCAAGTAGACTAAGTGTTGGTATGTTCATTTTTTGAAGAAAAGAAGCTGATTTTCTTTTGTTTCAAAGCATTTCCAAGTAGGTTTTCATGTTTTGAATGATTTAACATGTCAAATCTTCATGGAATTAAGATCTTTCCACCTCCATTTCATGAAAATATTGCTTATATACCTCCCTACCAACCATATCAAGCTAAAAATGCAACTGGTTTTAGCCCAAATTCCTTTTCCATACAAACAAATCAGCCTGTTCAATATGTTTTCTACCCACCCACCCCTACTCAATCTTTATTAGAACCTATATATGCTCAAAATCAAACCCAAGAAGCCAAATTTTTCTTCCAAACAACATAGCTATTATCCTAATTAGATCCAAACATTGAAAACATGAGATTCAAGGATATAATGTTGGACTTTTAGAATATAACTTGTAGCAAGAAGAGTTGGCCAACTCAGATCATCAACAACAAGAGGAAGATATACAAAGGAAGCAGTATGAGGAGTATCTTGCAAGAGAGCTTGCTACAAAAGAACAACAAATGAAGTTATTGCATGACTGAATTCCTACAAAAAAAGAGCTTCCCAAGTATGAAATTCCAAGTTTCAAGCAAGATAAACCTCCTAAGTCTTCTAATCAATCTCTTGAGATTGAAATTTCAAGTTTTAGGAGCCTTCACCTTTTGCAAGATCTAGAATCTAATCAAGAGCATCCTAGCATACCTCAAGGGCAGCCATCTCCATAGTTTATACATCCTCAAGAGAACCAACAAAACTTCAATAATTAGCTTTCTTGTCCTAATACCATTTTCCTTTGCAAAGATGGACCCATTGTTTATCAAAACAATTGGTTGAGTGAGCAGGAAAAAGAGGTATTTGTGGAGCAAAAGACAAAAAAATTCATTGTCGATATGCTTGCACATGACAAACAAAATGACAAATTAGACTTGTTAGAAGAGGTGGATGAGTATGATCAATCAAGGCAACAATTTGAAGAGCTTGAAAGAGGTAATGAAAGAAATGATTTTATGTTTCTATAAGATGAACTCCCTTATTTCATTGAGTAGGATGAAGAAAATATATAAACTTTAAAATCATCACAAGTTTTGGAGCAACTGAAAGGAAAAAAAAACATGAGGAAATTTTGGTTCATGAGGTCAAAATTAGTCCTCTCATACAAAAAAGCAAAGAAGAGAATGATGAGGACCTATTTTGGAATGATCTTGAGGTATTTGTTTCAAAATTAGATGACAAACCAACACGATTGGAGGAAATCAATCATGAGCAGTAGGAGAAAAAATTGGAAGTGACTGTATTTTCAAATGATTCACTGGAAATGGAGCAACCCAATCAACAAGATGAGGAGAAAACAATACATGAAAAAGAAACCAGTAAGGAGAGACCCAAGTTTGATCTTTCAAGAGGATGTCCTATCAGATATCTATCGAAGACGGAGTTGAACAAGGCATCACAAGTCATGCTTGCACCCAAGCATGAAATTGCAGATGAAGAACAACATATCCAACTTACCTATGTACCTCAAAACAATAGCATGTATGGTCTATACGATGAGGTAGGTGGACTTTTTTTCATTTTCCATGCTTTGTTGCAGTAGTTGGTCAATTTTTTGGCATTTCTCTATATCTCTTTGGTTGTTAATAAGCATGTGAAACATTACAAATTGGTCAGAAAAGAAAGTTATTTTGCAAAACCAATAAATGGATTCATTTGAACACTACCATTGTTGGTTAGTGTAGGTTAGGGTAGGTTTTCCTTCAAGTTAATAAGTGCTGATACACATTTAGTATAGTTTTCCTTTCCAATAAGTGTTGATGTACAGTTAGTCCTTGTTCTTGAGAAGAGGTTGTTGTTGTTCAAGGTTTTATTTTTAGTTTCTTTTCAAGCCTAGATGACTCTTTTACCAAATGAATATGTGAGGCTACTGGTCTATTTAGTTTTAGCAGGAAAAACACCCTCAGAGGTCGCCAAGAATGTTGTCTATTTTCATATTCATTGTAAATATGAAAATAAAGAAGGGGGCATGTTTTAAAGAAGTGGGGCATTGATTTTATTAACTTCTAGTTAATAGGTGGAAGTAAAGTTTTAGAAGTAAAAATTGCTCTTCAAATTTCTTAATCCACACCAAAAGCTAGGAAGAAAATCATGCTACATGAAGTTGCATGAAAAACAAAAGAAAAAGTCTCCAAGTTCATGTTGAATGCTCAAAAGAGGCAAAGTCTTTGATAAAGAGCTTCAATTTGCTGAGATTTGGATCAAGCATATTAGGGTTTGATACTCACCAATTTTCAATTCTTCATGATAGGTTCCAAAACACATTAATAAAGATCCATTATAGGGCAGTTTGAATGTAAAAATGCATTCATTAAGAATGAGAGGGAGTTTTGGAGATGATGCAAAACCCTAAAGGTTATTTTATGCTAGCCATGAATATCCATGCAAGATTTTGCATGTGTGATATGAGGCAAGTTTTTTTTTCTTTTTGCTTGAGGTAAAACCCTTGTACTTCATTGAGTTTCACGTCTGGCCTTATGCATGCATATTTAAAACATAGAAAGTATATATATTAAGGAAGGTAACAAGCACCCATTCCTGAGTTACATTCTTATGGAAATATACAAAGGAATACATAGTAAGGGCACATGGAAAGTTTGGGGTCCTTAATAGAGTCTCAATCGAGCTTCATACTACAAGAGATCATTTAATCTTATTTTATACCATGAAAAACTTGTTTGATATTTTAGAAGACTGTCTACAATGGTATGAAATGATGTATAGAAGGATAGATGGATCAACTATTGTAGAGATAAAGAATCAACCATAGTTGATTTCAACAAGGACTAGAGATGCCAAACCACCAAAATGAGCAAAAGATAGTAGTAAGGGCTCACAAAATTGTGAGGTAACAAGAAAAGCTAGATATAAGGGATCTATGGAAATCCTTTTTTTGAAGCAGCATTCAACATCTCAATATGGATATGGTAGATGAAGTGGTAATACAAGAAAATGCAATTGTATATTTAAAGGTTGTCCTTAAAGATAAATGCATACCAGTTTTGTAAGTTGGACTTAGTGAAAAATACAATATGCTCACCTCCAATTAGAAAATCTAAACCTACAAATACATATCATAATGAAATGAAAACAATAATAATTCAAGGGATTAATATATCCAATGAAAAAAAAGAACTTCCCAGAAGTCATTTGACATCTAACAGGGAATTCATGAGGAGATTTATTCTTTTCTGGTTGTAGTTCTCAACATTCTTCAATGGAAGATACAAATTCTATTATATATATGCCCTATCCAAGGAAGGAAATGATGCTCACCACAAGAGTGGCTTGACATTTTTGAGGATGTTCTTGTAATGGACTTGCTGGGGACGAGTCTTGAGGATCTCTTTAACTTTTGCAATGGGAAATTTTCACTTAAAATTGTACTTATGCTTGCATGGAAGATGTTGAATAGGTCATGGTGAAGAGACACTAAAACTCTATCAATTGGTAGTATCCTAGTATTCTCCACGAGAAGCATTGTGCATGCATGATAGATCTTCTTGGCAATTCTTGGCAGTTGGAACTATTCATCAAACACTTGATACAAAATGGCGCTGGGCATGGTAAGACACTCTAGGAGCTAAGTAAAGAAATATATGATCCTTTGTGGATAAAGGGTGGTGGCCACTATAATTTGGAGCTACATCTTGATTATATTCAAAATATGTGCAAATTTATCATGGCAATGGAAAATATAGAGACCAAAATTGATCAAGAGCATGTTGAAAATTGAGGTGTTTATGTAGCTTAATACTTTGTAAAACTTTATGATTGCTAATCTAAATATGTATACTTTTTTATAGATTCTATGTGGGTGATTATCTGATTAATTAATTTTATCATTTGTAGAATGAAGAAAGAAGATTGTAGAATAATTAAAAAAATATTAGAAGATACACAACATATACCGTGGAGAAACCCTTTCAGGAAAAAAACTTCACCAAGAATCAATGTATTATTTAATCTCTGAAGTAGATTACAATAATTTCAATCCTTTCTTGAGAATGCTTCTTTTTCCTTGACCAAATCTTCTTCACAACCTGCAATAAAACTGATAATAACTCTCTTCAACTTGCTTGATATATATAGGCAATAATCAACTTTGTAAACTCCAAAGAGTTACAATTACAAAGCTCAATCCCTATCTCACAAAAGGTATGCCTATCTCTTGCAAGTAGATTTCTACCATGAAGAACAATGCCAAAACATGAGCTTCATCCATTTGGGCATCCCAAAATGAAGTCACAACTAAACCTTGATTCCATAGATATCTTCAAAGCTTATCCTCAAAGTAGGCACCCAAGAATGGGCCCACTTAACTCATCCTTTTGAAATATCTTAGGATGCAAAAGAGTTAACTCCAAGAAGCCAACTTGGGCACCCAAGATGGGTCCAAGTCATTCTTTTTTAACTGAAACATATCTCTCCACCATTCATGCAAGAATGGTCATCCCTTGTTAGCTAAAGGAAGTCACCTATTATCTATCATGCAACTCAAGTCATTAGTCATGCATTCCAAGTTAACTGAAGTCAACTAGCATTCAACTAAAACTAATTGAAGATAACTGAACCATAATTGAACTGAACTAAACTGAACTAAACTAAACTAAACTAAATTGAACTAAATTGATTTTGAATTGAACTAAATTAAATTGAACTAAACTAAACTAAACTAAATTGATCTTAATTGAATTGAATTGAACTTCATGCATGTAAACATCAATCCCTAACTCCTAGGATCTTTACATGCATTTAGAAGTGTTATCTTTTACTCCAAATAGTTAACTTAACTCAAGGTGAGTTCCACCTTCCATGTGGGTGCCCCACGTGCTCCTATTATTTAGGAACTCATCTTGAATGCCCTCACATGCTCCTATCATTTAGAATTAATTACAAATGTCAATTAACATGATTATTTCATTCAATATTAATCTCTTTCTAATCCTAGTGTTGGTGAACACTTTCCAAGGACTTAGGAGAGACATGAAATAAATAATGTTTAGGATTGCAATTAAATGGCATCCTATTTCCAATAGAGCATGACCACCAAAAAGCACCAGCATTCAAAATATATCATGTGCTTGAAGTGCAAATAACACATGTAATTTGTTCTCTTTAGAATCAAGAAAGACAATTTCTTTTCCTCTATGTCTCATATTGCTAGGACTAGAAGATTTTTTTCCAATTTCTCATATAGGAGAATAAACATATGGATCATATGCATTCCATTGTGTGATTTAGAATATAAAATATGTAGAAAATGCATATAGATATTACTTGCTTTACTTGAATTCCACACCTTGATGGATGTATGATTTTTTCTTTAAGATTTTGTGCTTACTAAATTGTACTAGTAATTCTAGAATGCCCAAAAGGATAGTAAGGCAAAGATGATAGAGAGCAAAAAACAAGTTGAAGAGGTCATGGTTAACAAGAACATGTGGTCAATGACAATAATATTGAAAAATAAATGGCTAAGGGTAGAGTTTGCAAGATGAGGAAGGACAACAATATCAAAAGAGGACAACATGACTGTTGTGGACAGTGAGGAAAGTCATCAATAAAAGGTAGACCTCATAGGGGTTGGAAAAATTATGGGAACATTATAGGCCTACCAAAGGAGCATGCCTTATTTTGCTAAACTCTTTAATATGCCTTGAAGGAGCCAAACTACTATTGTATAAAATTTAAAGAGAAGAGAGGTCAAAAGTGTTGTTTGGGAGTTCATTAGTGGGTTAAGTTTCATGAGAGCTCTCTATTGGCCTCCCTATGTTTTATGATGCCTAGATTTCCCCTTGACATGGTGAGTATTATATTATATTATCAACACCAAAAATGAGGGAATCATAGAGTTTTAAGGATGGGCAACCAAAACAAAAGTAAAGCAAGTAAAGGCAAGAGTTAAGATGATAAGCAGAAACTGCATGATCAAATTCATAGTCACAATGAAGAAAATATATGGGGGTAGAAGTTAAAGGGACTGTGTAGTCACAGAGTTATTAAGAGAAACCCATCATAATCACAGTAGGTGAGTCAGAGAGTAAGAAGAATTTTCATAATGAATGAAAAGGAGATATCAGTCATGAGGAGCAAGTTGGAAGGCTGCACCAAATGTTGAGCTCCCTCAATAATGTTATGATGGAACTCCCAAAGCTATGTGGACATCCTTACATGTTGGAAGATGTGGAATCCGATAGAAGGTGGCAATAAAGATGCCATCAAACAAATACATGGATAGTCATTTAAAGGACAATTAAGAGGAAGTCAATGGCATATACTAGATGCAGGGGTATATTTTCAAAGAAACCACATATAAGGACAAATTTTCAAGCAAGCTCATATCCAAGACCTATAATTTTTTTGTAATGACAGTCCTATTCAGAAGAAGGATGCAGGGTTTTGAAGGGGCTCCATTAAGGTGCATTATTCACAAATCTAGGTTTTGAAAGCTTTAGTAGGTTATTATATATTTTGAATGTCAAAGCTGCTCCTTAGATTAGATTGTCAAAATGTATTGTTGCAACAACAATGATGTTCTATCCCAAAATTTTTACCAATCTAACAATCAGGTTTTTTGGGGGGTTCGTAATGGTGCAATTGTTACTCTTAATATGAGAGAAGAAGAATCAACATAGTTTACAAGCATTCACAACTTTCAAAGGATAGTGATATCATGATAAGAGAGATGAACATTCTGGTTTTTTGAGGGATCTTATAGAACAATTGGAAGGTTGGGAAGATGTAGTGGATAAAGTGTAGATTCTAGATTTTCATCCACCAATGAACAAAGTTGTGCAAATATAAGATGACTGTCAAGGCCATAAAGGTAGGAAACCACATCTTCATGGTGAAGAGGTAAAGGGTATGAGAACCATAAGAGTTACAAATAATAATCAAAGTCATAAATAACCATGAGTGGCAGTCATATGGATGCCTGATAAGGGTAGTCATAATTGAGAGTTCACCATTAAATGGACAAATCAAACACACGATTTAAGGAAAATAATATATTAAATTCCAAGTTATGAAAGGACAATAAATCAATGGACTGTGCAAATAATAGGGGGCACAGTTGGTTGTATCTCTTTCACTAAGAATCTAAAATTTCTAGTTGAAAATATAATTTATTTTGGAGTTGGCATAATGAATTACATTGCTTTGTAGGTATTGGATACCTATTGCATGTTTACATCGAAAATTTTGGTTTTAGATTGATTGGTATGAGTATATGGACACATAAGGACAAAGATTACAATGAGAAATCTCAAGGCTTGAAGAGACAAGGAATATACTTCTAATGCACACCTCGCAAGCATACCATGAAGTCAAAAGTGAGAAAGAGATCGAGACCAAGGAAAGCAATAAAAGGACAAATAAGAAGCAATGGGAAACAAGACATAATATGACAACGGGAAATTTAAAGACAAGGGATGAGGAGAGCTGAGGAAACACTTGCACCTACCCATTAAAAATACAGAAAAATACTCTATACAAGAAATCCATGATGTCACGGTTTCTTTTAGAATCACTCAAAATAGGTATGGGAGGTTATGGTGTTGTCTACAAGTGTAAAGTGTAACATACAACAATAGTTGTCAAATTTCTATGGCCTAAAGCAACTCAAGGGATACAACAATTTCAACAAGAGGTTGAGGTTCGAAACCAAATTTTCCATCCACACATGGTACTACTACTTGGAGCTTGTCTTGAACATTGGTGTTTAGTGTGTGAATACTTGGCATAAGGAAGTTGGGAAGACTGTCTATCATGTGCAAAGATTGATGATGTGGGTTTGACCAGGTTTATACCTAAAAGACAACCACCCATGGATATTACACCTATAGTTGAAAAAACTATTAAACAAAGGTCCTTGGAGGAAATTATAGATAAGAATGTTGGCCCCTAAAGGAGTTATTGTATTTGGCATAGTTATTGGATTGAAAAAGATATTATGCCAAAACTAGAAAGACTTAAAGCCCTTCTTGATTCCAAGGAGGGAATTGATATCATGCCACCATGTCATTTCCTTTGTCCTATTATTCATGAAAGATAGATAGATACAATAGGTTGCATTGCTAAGTGGTTGATAGGAATTTCATAATGGGATATGTTGATCATCATCCATATTCAAGATTGAAGCATAGTCACATTCATTGCAAGAAGAGGACATTCCAATAAAATCTTTAAACAAGGGAAATTTACTCTAAGAAACATGACATAGAATAGTACCTAGAACTATCAAGACTGAAGGACCTTATTTTCTTATGAATAATAGTTGAGCTATTTGTGATAGTGAAATTAGTAAAAGAAAACAATCATTGTGCTCATGCTAAGTCAATTCAAAAGCAACCTAGTGATCTTTAGAAAACTCACTTGCCTATCATCATGCAGGGGGAAATTCATAGGTTAAGTGGCTTTCATGCTCAGTTTAGTAGCAATTTGTGACAGTTTTGGCCCTTTTTAGAATCCCTCATGGTTATAACTAAAGTTAGGCAGAGTGTGAGCCTAAAATAATGCAACTTGGGGCACTTTGAGGCCCTAAAAAAGAGTCTTTTCTACCTTGTACGCCTAACAATTTGAAACTTCATGCAAAGTGTTTGAAGATAGCTTTTTCAATCAGTTTCATTCTAAAGTTAGAGATCAGTTCAAAGTTCAGTTGGGACATAGTTCAAGGAGCATGCAAAGAGTGAAAGTCAAAGAGTTTGAGTCAACTCTCAACTCTAGAGTTCACACCTAGTTCGACTCTTCATGCACACTCAACATCTTCCACAAGGTGTAGCTTCAATTATCTAAGGAAACTTTCTATAAAGAAAGATCTTTCAACTCTTTTTAGCTATTTATTTCATTCCTCTTTCTACCTTACACAAAAGAGATGCATTGTAACTCATTATAGGATTCATAGAGCATCAGATTTATGTAGTTTCATTAGTATTTTTCATATTTGCATTAGAAAAAATCCTATTTTTCAATAAAAAGCAATAAATTTTCCTCCTCTAAATTCATGTGTTGGGTGTCTTTGTATATGATTTAATATAATTTTTGTGATTATCTATGCAAATCCTTGAATTATGTCTCATTGCAAAGCATGTTTATACTAGAATATAAGCAAGGCTTATACAGGTCATAGGCTGTGTTGTTACTTTTAGTAGTTGTAGTTATGAAAAATTCTAGTTTTCCTTCAAGAACTTGAAGAACAAACTTTTTATGAAACACTATTGTGTGAACTTGTGAAAGCTGAGTTGTGCATAGGATAAAGCTGATTTTTTTTAGGGAAGTTGTGAGTTGGCAACATATATAGTCTATAATTTTTGGTGCATCATCTGCTAAGGTTAGTAATCTTTTCATTTAAGTTATTCTATCTCTTTTCTTTATCAGTAGTAATTTTAGGAGGTTCATCAAGGGAACCGACCCACTTTGGAGGTTCATCTTCACCACAGACAACCCATAGTCTAAAGATGATCCAATGTTTCACAGGATGGCTGAGTTTCATACTTAGCTTAAGGGTGTTATCCTCATGACAACAATGATATGATGATAAATGCACATGGTTTGCACATGGGTAAGGTGTAGATAGACTCTTAAAAAACCTCATATACCTTGTGGACATGCCTAAAACTCAACAAAGAATTTGTAATGTGGTTCCATGATTGCAAAGACTCTTTCAACATGCCCCTTTCATCTCCTAAAAGTTCTGCAAATTCCCTTTGTCTGGTCAATCATCTCCATGCATTCCTTCATTGTTGTAGAGATAAAATCCTAAAAAAATCTCTTCGTTGCGTGGGATAGAAAAATGAAAACTCTTCCTTTTTGGTGCTCAAAATTTATTTTTCCACTTTATTTTTTATCTTTCTTGAAATTTCTCACGTTAGCTTTTCTCAACTTTTATCAAACACTTTTAAAAAAAATAACAATGTCTTAAAAAAAGGTGTTTCCCAGATGTTGAAAAAATTGTTAATAGTTATCATTGTAGTTGTGATAATTATTATTGCCATTATTATTATTATTCATAGGTGAACCATCTATAACCACACTAATTGTGGCATTTTTTATTTAATACTATGGGTAAAGAGAGATTGTTTTTGTTACTTTTAATTAGTGTTGTTACCTAAGTTTTGGTTATTGCCTTGGCTTTGGGTTATCAACATCTCATTAATTCCATACACTCTACTTTTTCTATCAATAATATCTAGGTCAATTTATAAGGTTCTTTTGGGCCTATTTATAGGATGTATAGGAAATGTTTTAGATACCCTCTTATGTGTCCCTATTTAGAGTGAGAAAAGAGACATTGCATAAATCCTAATGGTTCATATATGATCCACTCATCATTGAGTAGATAAATTATCTACATCAACTTATGATGTGAGTGACTAATTCATTATGATCTTGTTTGACACTCAAAACTTGATATGTCCCAGCCTTAAGGATTTTATTCATGCTAAACATTGTCATGAACTCAATAATGAGCTATTGAAAAGAGTGTATTGGGACTTTAAGAAAATGGTAGTACTAATATAAGGTGATCCATACCAAAGTCTTTGGGAATATTGTGTAACCATTGTATTTCATGGAAAAATTTCTTGGATAGTAGTGGCATAAGCCTTCATATGCACAATATAGAAGTTCCTAAAAACATTTAAGATAAGTCCATGAAAATGGATCATGCATAAGGGGAATCAATCCTCCAAAGATATACCACAATGGTGGTGTTTGGTAGATCAACAACACTCAAAAGGCTAAGTGAATTTATTGGAACATGAAGGGTTTTGAGTAATTTTAGTGCATGTGATTGACTAATTGAAATGTTAGTGAGATTGTGTAACTTTGAGTCCAGTTGGGGGAATCTCATCATGTATTGGTGTGTATTGACCACATTTTATGATGAAGGTAGAGGATGCATTAAAGTCTCATTACCTATGCTTTGAGAATAAATATTTAAATATGGGGATGGTTAAGAGACCCCTAGTTTGGATTATTTTACATGGAAACAAAGGTATTGGTATAGAATCATTATGATGCAGAGTAGGGAGGAAAACCTTATCAAAATCACAATTTTATCCAACTCAAACAAAATTTCTACCCTTATAAACCTATCTTATCAACTTTGCATAATTTCATCCTATTTGCCTTGTAGCCATCCAAACATAGATTTTTGTTCATATCTTTTAGAATAAAATTTAAACCCATAAAATAATGTGTATTTAAAATACCCATTTGGACATACTTTAACATATCTCAAAATTACATACCTTTTTTTTGGAACATATCCTCCAAATAATTGCTGCAACACTATCCCCTTAAGCCAATTAGGCCTATTTTGCAAAGCAAATACCAAAAAAATTCTCTTTCAACCCAAAAAATTTATTCCAACCCTCTCAAAAGGTCTCAAATAGACTGAAATAACCAATTTTGGCCAAATAAACACACACTCATTCGCCAAAACACAAAAACCCTTGCTTTAGGCTTATTTCATGCTTGAAACATGAGGGTTTATTGAAAATCAATACCCTGGGCCCAATATCACCTTACCACCACCTCAAAAATATCAAAATATTCCTTCACATGCATAATAAAACATCTCCCAACCTCCAACAATGCAATTTCATCAAACTACAACTTCCAGCCATCCATTTTGAACTAAAAACTCATGAAAATCACTTAGGGTAGCAACAAAAACACCTCCAAATGCCTTCCATTCTCCTAACATCCATTCTAACACCTAAATATATCCTATTGCACCCATTCCACCAAGTCTTAAACTAATCTACAGGTGGAATGGGTGATTAATCCATTTTATTCCCTTTCAAAACCTCAAACAAGGTGTTTATACCCGCCTGCAATAAAATGGTTGTAAAAAGCTTAAATATTTATGAAATTCGATCAAACAAAAAAAAATTGAAGCTACTTCATGTGTCCATGAATTAAAATTGCAATTCTGATAAAAAAACAAACTGTATGGGGCCATACAATGGCCTATAACAACAATTTACTAGTAATTTATAAAAAAAAAGGTTTTATTTATGGTTTCCACTTCAATACAAGACTCCAGAATCAAACTTCTACCCACAAACCCTATATTTAAGCCTCACAAAACAAAAATCAACTAACAAACTTTCAAGTTACTTGACCGTTGGTATTCCTTATATTGCATTTTTGCACTTTTACATGACAACATTTGACAATATTTGCATAATTTGACACCTCTTGCAAAATAAACCCACTATCACCCTAGTTACATTCTAAATGGTCTATTATGACCTTATTTGAATAAAAAAAGGACTCTAGACACCAAAACCTAATTTTAGACTTTACTTGACCAATCTTGCAAAATTGAACTAACATGGTGCCCTTGCACCACATTATAGATGTTTGTTTCAAGTTTTGGTTGGTTGTTCAAAAAACACAACCTTACTATCCATAATTCATTGCACTAGAGTATAGATGAAAAATATTGTTCACTTCATTTATTTGATTATAATTTCACACTCACAACCATGAGATGGATTTTAGATGTGATTTTGATGTGGTTTATATGATGGGGATTGAGTTGCACCATTTGTCATTGCTTTATGTGGATTCTCTAATTGCATGTGTTGTGAGAATGTTTGTGTTGGAAACAAGTGACACTGAGAGGGCGGGTGAATCATTGTTGTGTAAAAATTAATTCTTTTACTCTGATCCATAATCCACTTAAAACATTTGATTAAAATCAATATGCAGAAATTGAAGGCAAGAAACCACACGACCATAACACAAGTATTTTTACGTGGAAACCCTGTTAGGGGAAAAACCATGGTGGATGGCCAATCCACAATAAATTATGAGTATACTCAATAGAAATATTACAAAATGGGAATGCACTTGCATTCAGGCTCACTGCCTAGAGCTCACTGCTCAAAATAGACTTACTGTCCTTACAAAGGCTTGGAATAGATCCAAAAAAGAATGAACTGAAAATATAGCATCTACCAATGCTTGATTGCAATTATGGTTATGCTTTGATGACAAACTTCTACTCTGCTCTGCTCAAGTTCGCACACAAAACCCTTATGCGCAAGTGAAAATGTGCATGATATCACTCAAATACTCCTTGGATGTTCGCAACATACACCAATACTTCTTGTTGTTCCTCACAAATGATGTGATCGATCATCTAAATATATTTGCGACTGGGGATATAATTGCTACAAGTCAGCTCAATAAAACTTAGGATATTTGAAACTTGTCAGCCCACAATATGAATAAATTTGATGCGTATCCAAACAAGTTGGCTAGTCCATAGCTAGGACCAATAATTAAATATTTAAACATGAAAACATATTGACTAATTCCACTTAACACATCCACAACACGCCACATACCCTGAGTCGGATACAACAGACAAATAGATAGAAAAAAATGTCCTACCAGACCTCCTACCTTGTACTGTAACTAATACAACACCAAAAATATCAATAATAAAATAATCCACATGCTTAACAAGTAATTACAGAGGTCCACAACACAAAAAGATGATCCGGTGAAGCCATTTGACTGGATACCCTGTTCCACACGTATTCTGTCGATAATACACATTGTATCACATTATTTGCCAGTATGATTGGATACTGAACTATGGATCATGGGAATGACTTCAATTGCCATCAATGACAACATTAGAAGCCATATTCCAACAATCTCCTCCTTTGGTATTGATGGAAACACTTAGTGAAAAATGACTAAGTTTCGAGACTGATAAGCACACTGCCAAAATGCAAAAAATGACTAAGTTTCGAGACTGATAAGCACACTGCCAAAATGAAAAATACAACTCCCCCTAAGAATATCAAAGCATTTTTCACTTCACTCTCTCCCCCTTACTAATGTCATAGATTCTTATGAAGATCTCCAATATTCTTTACTAATGTTGTAGATTATTTTCACAATGACTGAGAGGTATTGACTGGACTCGTCCGAATTCCAGTACTAATCACTTGTAGGGGGTTTAGGAGTTTTTCTTGATAGCTCCCCCTATAATAGAGGCTTGAGATCAATTTCCTGAAGTATTGCTAGAAGAGGCTTTTGGTGCGGATCCATTTTCTTCTATAGAGGGATTCTTCTTCACCCATTTCTTTTGCATTTGTTTCTTGATCTCATCAGTAGTGACCTTCCCTTTTCCTTTAACATCAGGTTGTATGTAATGTTTTACCAGACCTCTTCTATTCCAACAAAATCTAGAAGTGTGACCAAATTTATTGCAACTGTAGCACACAACACTTCTCTTTCTAGGCCAATTGTTCCACTGACTTTGTCTTGATCTTCATTGGTTAGCAATATGTCCAAATATATTGCATGCATAACATTTGACATTTCTTTTAAAGTTGTTTATCATAATTCTGCATTCACTTGACTTATGTCCATACTTATAGTAGTTAAAACATTGACCTGAGAATGATTATCCATTTGCATTCACTCTGCTCCTACACTGAGAAGCCATATGACCAAATTTGTTGCAGTTATAACAATAGCCATTAAATTTTTGAGCATTAGGTTGCCTTACTAGATTCCTTTTGGGTCCTTTCATTTGGTTTTCTTGTCTGATTTTTCTTGGTCCAAGATTCCTTTGTCCAGAGCTCCTTTGTCCAGATCCGGAGCTTTCTCCTTCTTCATATCCAAGACCTCGTTGGTCACCATTAGTCCTTTTTCCCTTGGTTAGTTCATCAAGTTTGGTTGAGCTTGTATTAAATTTCTCCTTATACTCAATTTGTAGTAGCAAGTTCATTTATGAGTTCATCAAGCTACTTTTCAAGTTCTTCTTCATTGTTCTTGGATTGTTCTAATTCATTATCTAGTTGGGTACATTGTTCTGATTTTTCTTTCAAAGATTGTGCAAGCTTTTCTTCATTCTTCTTTCTATCCTCAAATTCCTTGGTCATCTTCATCATGATAGATTCCATCTCATGCCTTAGGGCAACATTCTCTTGGGAAAAATTTTCACATTCTTCTGTTTTCTCTTTCAAAGCCTGACTGAGTTGATCATCTTCCATGGTTTTTCTCTTCTATTTCAGCTGACCACATAATTCCTTTCTTTTCTCCCTTGATTCATTGATCTTGTCTTTTAAGGACTGGATGAATTTTTCTGCATTCTCAATATTGTCTTGTAGTTCCCAGATCTTAGATTTTGACTGGTCAAGATCATCCAAAGCCACCATAAGTTGTTGTTGAAGACTACTTATATCCATTAAGAACACTTTCAAAGATATCCCTAAGCTGTTATACTTCCTTCAAGGAACTAGCTCTGATACCAACTGTTGGAAACAAGCGACACTGAGAGGGGGGTTGAATCAGTGTTGTGTAAAAATTATTTCTTTTAGTCTAATCCTTAGTCCACTTAAAACATTTGATTAAAATCAATATGCAGAAATTGAAGGCAAGAAACCACACAACCATAACACAAGGATTTTTAAGTGGAAACCCTATTAGGGGAAAAACCACGGTGGATGGACAATCCACAATAAGTTCTAAGTATACTCAATAGAAATATTACAAAATGGGAATGCACTTGCATTCAGGCTCACTACCTAGAGCTCACTGCTCAAAATGGACTTACTATCCTTACAAAGGCTTGGAATAGATCCAAAAAAGAATGAACTAAAAATATAGCATCTACCAATGCTTAATTGCAGTTCCGGTTATGCTCTGATGATGAACTTTTGTCCTTTTGAATGATATTGAACTTCTGCTCTACTCTACTGAAGTTTGCACACAAAACCCTTATGCGCAAGTGAAATTGTGCATGATATCACTTAAATACTCCTTGGATTTTCACAACATACAACAATACTTCTTGTTGTTCCTCACAAATTATGTGATTGATCATCTAAATATATCTGCGATTGGGGATATAATTGCTACAAGTCGGCTCAATAAAACTTAGGATATTTGAAACTTGTCGACCCAAAATATGAATAAATTTGATGCGTATCCAAACAAGTTGGCTAGTCCATAGCTAGGACCAATAATTAAATATTTGAACATGAAAACATCTTGACTAATTCCACTTAACACATCCACAACGCGCCGCATACCTTGAGTCAGCTACAATTAACAGAAAAAATGTCCTATCGGACCTCCTACCTCATACTGTAACTGATGCAACACCACAAAGCTTGATAATAAAATAATCCACATGCTTAACAAGAAATTCCAGAGATCGACAACACAAAAAGATGATCTGATGACTGGATACCCTGTTCCACATGTATTATGTCGGTAATACACACTATATCACATTATCTGCCGGTATGACTGGATACTAAACTATGGATCATGTGAATGACTTTAGTTGCCATCAATGACAACATTAGAAGCCATATGCCAGAAATTTGGTCATTTTGGTAGGCCACTTATTGAGCCATCTAAGCATTTTCTACCATTTTCATGATCCATTTTATTATAAATGTTGGTACTCGTGTCTTTGTAGGTCATGAATTTGGGTTTTTATCTGTGAATTTAAATCAAATAAACATGCATTAGGCTCTTCACTTATTTGGATTTGGTTGGAGAATTATTCCTTGAAATGGCCCCCATATGGGGTTGTTGAAGGTATTGTAGTCTTGTTTATTTTTTACATTTTGGTATGGCTCTTAATGAGCACTCTTGGAGGGTGATCCCACTTTTTGGCCAAAGTGGGACATTGAAATCAATTTTAATAATAATAAAATTATAGTTAATATTATTATTTTTAGATGGCATTTATAGTATACATCATTACTATTTTTAATTTATATTCAATTACTAATAAATTTCAAGTCTAGGTACAATATATTGCAGCTATTAGTAGCTACAGGTAGAGCCCAAAAGGCTACACAACAAGTTTCTCAAAAAGAACCTAATTTACATCATTTTCATATTACATATATCATATTTCTATAAAAAAACATATGAATACAACTTCACTATCCTCCACAATAGCCTTGAGGTTCTACCTCTTTACCCTTCTCATGCATCTTTTTGTTGGCTTAGATTTTGCTAGCTATAAATGAATCCACACCAAGAATGGTTCCTAGTAATGGTAAAATTCTTTCCCAACCATAGTTGTCAAAATTTTGACAAGTAATTTCCAAGTCCCTTACTTTAGCATCTCTTTTTAGTTCATTCTAATGTAGCTTGTAGTATTGATTCTAAAAATCAACAGATTCCTTCTATACTTAATTTTAACTTTCCTCAAGTCTTCGTGCCAAACTTTATCATCCTTGAGACCTGTCCTAAATACAAATGTGAACCCTTCATCTAGAATCTTCATAAACCTGTTAGCTGGTATCTTCAACATTACTATCACCTATTAAATAATATTTAGATCAGTGAGTCTTAAAGCAAAATTAGTAAAATATCTTATTTTTCCTTGGTATAAGACTTCATTTCTCTTTTTCCAAATATACCACACAATTTTAGTAGAAAAAACATTCTAGACTATTTTTTTTTCTAATTTTAAGCCCTTAACATAACCTCATAAAATATAATAACAAGACACATTACTCCTACAATCCCATCCCAAAATATTACCCATGAAAACAAACCAAATAGCATAGGAAAATTTACAATTGAAACAAATATAATAAACATCCTCAACACAGTTACAAATTGTATAAGAATTTTGGTACAAATCAACAACTAACTTTTTTAGTAATAAAAACCATCTAAAACAACCTTTCTTAGGATCAACATTTTTAGACCAACATGATTTCAAAATATGAAACCATTCTTTTTCCCCAAGATTTAGGTTCTAGACTTGATTGACATGTTTTAACACATCACAAGATTCTATTAGAATATTATAAAGGCAAAGCAATTTCATTTTCAGGAGGGGGTTTCATCCTTCCATTTCACATTATCATAGCATTCAGGAATGAACTTTCCAATAATTTGGAATTGCATCATTCTTAGGGATTTTGTAATAACCTAATGGGTTCTCTTATTAGCATCGGGGATACTAAATTCATTTTTTAGTTGCATCCAAGTTTTGATCTAATTATTGTTAAGAATATCTTGAAACTTTGAAACTCCCATGTTTTCCCTTTTTTTTATAAAGCATCCTTACAATAGGGCTATATGTTTATTTTTATGAGAGAGTTTCCACCATATTGGTCTAAAATTAACCACCTCATTGTTAGTTTTATTAATAACTTCACAACCAACCTATTCATCTCTTATTGACTCCTAGGCTTTCTAGATGCTAACAAAAACAATGGATCTTGAAGGTTTAACACATAATTTCCAAAATAAGATTGGATTCAAGTTTTTCCATTATTTTGTAACTTTGGGGATGGATTCTTGGATATTTATTTTGATCAGAACTTTCTATGGATCATTACCTTTTAAAGCTTTTAAGATCCATATAATAGCCAAAGCAACTCCATGAATTTTTTCCTTATGTTTTCAGAAATTTCCTACAAGCCATTGAAGTCAGATCTACCTCTTTATGCTTTTGGGTTCATAACATGGGCATACAAACTCCAATATTTATGAACATATAGGTATTGAAAAGGTGCCTCATTGATCTACATAGCCATACAATCCATTTTTATAGAAAATTCACTAGGTACACAAATATTTATTTAGTGTTATTTATGCTTTTTAAAGTTTTTCTACTCTCAAAGCTACATTAGGGTTTGGTTTTCTTGTTGTGGGGGTGTATATTTATTGCTTTCGATATCTATATATATCAAAGAACAACAACTATTTCCCACACATTGTTTTAAAAACCTCAACCATCATGACAAACATGTCAGTGTGACATTAGCTCTATATGACTGACCCTCTTTTCCCCTTCCAAGCCCTAGTTTGCATGCAAAGGAACAATTTTTTCTTTTCATCATAACTTGGGCATACATTGTTGAAATTGGGAGAATGAGATATCATCATCAAGATGGTTCCAATAAATTTCCAGTGGTGTACACATCATCATTAGATTTTGTTGCTAGTTTATTTTATTCTTAGTCATATTCAAATCTTCATTTTTCACTTTTTAGCTCATAAATTTTCACCAGAATCTCTAATTTTTGTGATTCTAGTGGTGTTAGAAAGGTATTCCAGAGCTCTTCAAATCTAGTCATGAAATTTTTCTAAAATCTACCTTAGGTACATTTTATTCAGTTTTTTGTGTTTTCACAATATGCTCAATTACTTAGACATTTTGGCACCTAGAAAGGATATGTTTGTGTGAAATAAATTTAGTTGATATGATTTATATGAATTGAGGTTTTTAGTCTCTTTTTTTTTCATTTGAGGAAGTATCATGGGTTTTTTTTTTCATTCTTATGTGGTCATCCTAGTAAAGGATAACTATGAGTCTTGGTGAAATGGCATCCTCACACATCTTTGGTGGCTTGATATTTTTCCTTATCTTTATAGACTCATACTTATACTAGACACACTAGGAAATTATTCAACATGGGGTATTATCAATGATCATGTTGTAGGAGTTATATGTTCTAGTGTTGATAATGACACTATGTATGTTGTATCGGCTATTGATTATCCCCACACACTTTGGAATCAAATTTTGGAGATCCATGGAGACCATCATATCTCTCCATACCCAAAGGATCATGCTACAAATTTTCTTATCCCTCTTGTAGATACAGATTCCATATCCTTTGATAATGGTACTTTAGAGGAGTTTGAGTATATCATAGGTATTGTAGGTTCTAATAGTTCAGAGACTTGTCTTCACGTTCCTAGTCTTCAAATAAAGAATTCATCACCATATTCTATTGTTCTTGATCAACTTGGCATCACCACATCCTTGGCCCTTATTAGTTTAGTGTAGTGGGACATCCATCTTCTTCTAGAAATTGGTACTTGGGATTTGTATCTTGTGAACATATCATCCTTATTTGTAGAGTCTCAGATTGCAAATTTGGAGGATTACTTCGAGGAAATTAATCTCCTCTTTGTTGATAGCCACATCATCATTGTTGGCCCATCATCTTCATCATCTTTGGATGTTGTTCTACATCATTCTTCATAGGATCCTAGATTGACATCATCTCTTTTCGACATGTGGACACTTGAGCAATTTTTAGAGGAACACATTATTTGGATTTGGATTCTTGATTCTCCCATATTTTTAGATTAGATTCTCTAATCACAAGTAGATCTGTTTATTCCTAAGGGATAAATGTTGTTTGTAGGAAATGAATTAGGTTCTATTTTTATGCATTCATCATTGGCACAAGAGCTATTTCTTTATGGGGGGATTCATATCCTCTTTTTCTCTCCTATCAAGGGGAAATCTATTGTACTTGTGTGATAGAAGTAGTTCTTGGGGGCCATATTGAGTCCTCATTCTATCCTTCTTTCACTAGTGCAATCATTTCATTCTCTCTTTTCGAGAGGGGGTTTTCTCATGTGGTTTTATCCTTTTCTATGGTTATGAGAGATTTGATTTATTTTTACATGGGTACCTCATCAGGCCTTGTAGTTAGGACCCATCCATTCATCCATCATTGCATTCTTCATCAAGTTTTCTAGCTTCTCCCTAAGTTGATCTTAAGGGAAGTGTTGGAGTAATTAGGACATCACTTGATAATTAATTAATTATTAAGTCCCTTATTACTTTATTCACTTAAGCTAAAATTAGGAGTGATTGATAAGTAGGAGGTATTTTCCATAGTGTGTAAATTGTGATATTGCTATCAAGATTCAACCATGTAGTATTAGGAGTAATTTTTTATTATTAGATTGGACTAAATATAGGTCAAGTTGTCTCATTGCATGAGATTAAGACACTTGTCACAATCTAATAAAATCCTCATCTAGGATTTACTTTTTCATTTTATAAGGATTGATCCTTCATTGTAATTATTATCTAGGTATTCATTATTCAATATAGAAAGCATATCAAATGTTTTTATGGATTAATTCTTTCTCTCTTTGTTGCATATAAAACCAGTTGCTTTGATCTCTCATTTCTGATGGGTGTTTTGGTTGCAGGTGATTTTTGGGAGTTGTGAGGTTCAACTCGTAAAAGCCTAACTGATCTATAGTTTATAATTTAAACTTTTAACTAACTTTCAACTGTTTGCAACTAACTTTATTTTAAGACTAGGGTTTCCTACTAATTTTATAAGATGTAACTAACTTCTGGAATTACCGATGCAAGCTAAAAAAGAACTTCTAACCATTTCACAATGAATCATAATAGAAAAACTGTCAAACTAGGGTTTGTTTTTAGGGCACAAAAATACTTGCTAATCTTAAACTACCTTCTAGCATTCAACATTCAAATGAAAGAAATTACTTGCAACTAACATAACGACTGTAATTCCATTGTCATTAACATGTTTAAGTCAGAGGGGATGTAACATACTCTTCCCCTTAAGAATCATCGTCCTCGATGATTATTTATCCAAAGTCTCAAATTTAAACATAAACATAAATACAGTGTTCTCAATTGTTCATCAAGAGATAAGGAAATTTCTGAAGGATTTCTTCATAATCCTCCTGAGTGGCATTTACTTAGCTTTTCTATCTGTTGGTAGTTTCCACCAATCTTTCATAATCGGTTTGATTTGTTTAACCATTTTTTACAACATTCTCAGACTAATGCTAATTCTATCTTCTAGCTTACCTAGCTTATAAGAATTTGACATCTTTTCTGTCCAATATTTCAAATGGAATCGACTTGATAGCAAAATTATAAAAGTTGTTATAACAAACACCATAAAGATGAATACTCTTCCTGAGTATAACAAGCAATTACTTTTAACACCGATTGACTAAAAGAATTTCACCAAAGATTAACATCAACCTTCACTTTTCTAGCTGAAAGGTTTTCATCAAGTACCCATTTCATTTATCTAATACATCATTAAAATAAACTATTAAATAAATACAAAAGAAAGATCAGAATTTCCTTTTCAATTTAACTATCCTCCAAGACTTGGCATGCCACTAAAGGAAGAATTTCCCCTCAGTTTCCATCTGAGCTCTAGTGTGTACTCCCACTTAACCAACTTTATCGCACTACTAAGGATACCCTCGTACTAAGTACGACAACTTTGGTTAGCTAAGTGTCTCACCACCCTGCTCAACTTGTGGAGACTAATCACCCGAGCTTATTGGACTACCTATCTACCCACATACCATATCACAAGGTTTCCTTCTTGGTAAAGTTAAGAACATACTAGGTGCATTTTCTTAAAATTTACTTTCTTATAGGATCCATCAGAGGCCCATCCAGGACATGATAGAGATGAACATTTCATCAAACATTACAAACAACCAAAATGTTCTTCTACAATAACTCAACTCAATCTCAAAATATAACAGTTTTTAATTTCAACAATAAGTCAAAAGGCTGAGCTCATTTCCACCATTAAATCAAAATTTGACCAACTGGCCATAACAATTTTCAAAATTTAGTGGCTAGAACATTTCAAAATTTAAGAAATAAAGCAATGGCATCTCTTGCCACTATTAAAAGGGATTTTACCAAAATCCAATGGAGTGCCAAGATCTAAAGAAACTCTTATCCTGTACATTGTGACTTAGCTATCACTTCATGTGATAGATCCTTTGCAAAGATATTTACAAAAATAACTATCACTTCCTGTGATAGAGTTTTTTTTAAATACAAAAATAACTACCACTTCCTGTGATAGATTCAATGCAAAAGCTTTACAAGGTTTCCAATGCTGGTTCCAATTTTATGAGTTGCATGATGAGCCTCGAGGTTCAATGTTGAACTTGGTAGCTCTGATACCATATGTAAAAGCCTAACTGATCTACAACTTATAATTTAAACTTTTAACTAACTTTCAACTATTTGCAACTAACTTTATTTTAAGAATAGGGTTTCCTACTAATTTTATAAGATGTAACTAACTTCTACAATTACTAATGTCAGTTGAAAAAGAACTTCTAACCATTTCATAATGAATCATAATAGAAAAACTGTCAAACTGGGGTTTGTTTTTAGGGCACAAAAATACTTGCTAATCTTAAACTACCTTCTAGCATTCAACATTCAAATGAAAGCAATTACTTGCAACTAACATAACGACCATAATTCCATTTTCATTAACATGTTTAAATCAGAGAGGATGTAACACAACTATCAACTCAATTAATTTTTAGATCCTTTAAGCCCAAGCTACCTCTGGCTTTACTCATGCAACAACAATCCCAATTCACAACATTATTTTTCTTTAAAGCCTTACCTTCACACCATAGAAAGCCTTTGATTGTCTTTTAAATATTATTAATTTGGTAACTTGTAAATTAAAAAACTAATGCATAGTAGATAGAGTAGGAATAAAGTATCTTTAGGAATACTTGAACTCTACCTACTAAAGAAAGATAATTCTTATTCCTCTTTTTAAGTTTCTTTTCTATTTTAGTAAAGATTTAGTCCCACATATCTTTTAGAGAAGGTTGGACAAAGAGTGGGATCCACAAATATCTTACAATTTAATTAGGTCCCTCCCATTTTCATTTGAATTTAGACATCTAGGTTGGGAGGTATTTCTCCAAACTCAACATATTTGATTTAATTTTATAAATATTTGAACCAAAATCTTAACAAAATATGTTCAATCTACTTACCATATTACCAATGTTTTCTTCTTCTAGAGTAGGGAATAAATTTGTGTCATTTGCAAATTGTATGTTAAGAAAATCATTATTATCAAACAACTTTATACCCTACACTTTGGGTCCTAATCTCTTAGACCTTAACAAATAGTATAATTATTCAGAGGCTACAACAAATAGTGCAAGGGATAATTGACAACCTTTCCTAATATATCTATATAATCAGAAGGGTTTAGAGAGAGTCTCATTAACTTCTTCTTGAGGGGTAGCATCCTTCAATTTTTTTTACCATTCTACAAAATCCCTCAAGAAATCCAAAAGCTTCCAAGACTATCAATACAAAAGGCCATTCTACCATATCATACACCTTCTCAAAGTCCACTAGTAATATACCCACATTCTAATTATTTATTTTTTCCTAGTCTAATGCTTCCCATCTTGTAATGATGCTCTCCAAAATATATCAACCTTCAATAAACCTAGTTTAGGTTTCATTAACTACCACTAGAAGAATTTTAGTTAGCCTTTGAGCTAGAATTTTTGCTAGTATCTTATATGAGACATTTAAGAGAGTAACAGGTATCCAATTCTTGATATTAATTTTGTCACCATCCTTGCAAAGGAGTTTGATTATTGCCTTTATTGATATTTTTACCCAATGAACCTTTCTTGAATGCTTCCATATAGACATTAAATAAATCATTTACTACCCAGTCAATGTTGGCTTTATATAATTCCATAGGCAAACCATTTGCATCGAGAGACTTTCCATTTTTAAAAGAAAGGATAGAATGAGAAAGTTTCTCTTTTGAGATTGATTTCTCAAGTTCACTATCCATTTTACGGGTAATCTTGTTTGGGATTATTTTATTACAAGTTTCTTGAGCTTGGATACACTTTACATTTTTATCATCAACAATAAATAGCTTCTTATAAAAATTATAAGACTTTAATAATGTCCTCAATACTTTTCAACCACTGATCATTGTATTTGATTGGTCCAATTGCCTCAACTATATTCTTAACCCTTAGCATGTTGAAGAACTTTGAACCCTTGTCACCATCTTTCATCCAATTCATTTTTTCTCTAATAATTGCTCCTTGTTCTTTTTTAACTTGATGGAATCTAAGATTATGCTTGATTTCACTTAACTGGTGAATAATTCCTTCATTTTGTCTATTATTTTGAATCAAATTTTTAATGTCCAAGAGTTTTTCCTAAATTTTTGGTTGGACTACTTCCTCCCTTCTATAGCATTTTTTTTACCAATAGCTTTCAATAGATCTTTTAGATTCCTTAACAAATCATCCCCAAAATCTATTGTAGACTCTTTATGGAAGAATTTCTTTTATACTTCTCATAGTAACAATGTCATCCATACAATTAGAGTTATTCAAAAGAGAAGTATTAAGCTTAAAAAAACATTTTTCCTTATTTGAACTATTTTCCCATCTTCTTTAATTATAATCTTAGCCTCAATAGGAAGATGATTAGCCAAAGTGATAGATTCAACCAAAACACAATTTGAATCCTTATTGTTGTCAAAATTGAATAAATTCTAATTTAGATAGAACCTATCTAATCTAAAATATATTATTTTATTCCTAGTCTGATTATTGCACCATGTATACTAGATGCTTTATCTCTCTCTTTTTTCCCTCAAGTGGATTGAATAAATCAAGATATTTTTCATTATGTGCTAGTATAATTGCTCATTACCCTTCTAAGCCCAAGAATTAACCCCAACTTTATCTTCTCTCTGTTCCACCATATTGAAGTCACTCCCAAGGATCCAAGGTACCTTGGGTATTTCAGAGGCAAGCCACTTCCATATTTCAATCATTTTTTATATTCATTAGGAGAATAAATAACACATACTCCAAATTTAACATCATTCCTTTCAAAAGTTACTCATATACACCTATTGCATGGAGAGCATCCTGACCTAACAATATAGTTAACCCACTTTTTCCGCACCAGAATAGCATCTCCACCTTTACCCTTGTAGTGATTAGTATAGAAATCCCTAGATCCCTTCCAAACAAATATGAGAGCATTACTTAACTGGAACCCTACTACTTAACTTCTTGGACCATTAATCAGTCTAGATCTTTCTTATTATTGCACAAGGATCTTAAAAAAAATTTCCTATCAGGGGATTTAAATCCCTTGATGTTTAAGCTTAGACATTTGAAGTTCATTTTGAGGGGGTCAATTCAAGCTTTCAATTCTTATATAGTCTATCAAATCAAGATGGAAAAGTCTCACCTTTTCCTTTCTTGGATTTTGAGCACTGTTAATTCTGATAACTTGTTTCCTTTTCCTCTTTTCCTTATCCTTAGGGTTTATGGTTTATTTATTTATTTCCTCAATAACATCCTCTTGGAAAAGAGGGCTCATGCAATTTATATTTTTTTCCATAGTGACTTCATCACAATCTAATGGTAAGCCTTCAGAATCTGTTGAGTTAGTAACCTCTAGTTGGTTTATAGTCTTTTCTTAATCTCTTTATTCATTTCTCTAATTTTCTCTTTTAACTTATCTAATACAATCTCTTGAGCATTTTTCTTATGAGGAATAGGGTCTTTTTGGGGGCTCAATTTTTTTACTCAATTTATTTGAGTTATCCATTTCTTTAGGA
Organism: Sequoia sempervirens; assembly: GCA_007258455.2. Lineage (NCBI taxonomy): Eukaryota > Viridiplantae > Streptophyta > Pinopsida > Cupressales > Cupressaceae > Sequoia > Sequoia sempervirens. The sequence continues at coordinate 9,117,548 of VDFB02086081.1, read as the reverse complement.
AATTTAGTAGATTCATTACTATTGCTAGGATTACTTTGTTGAAAATGTTCTCTAGTCATTTCTTGGCTGGGCTTGTCATTATCTCCATTCTTGGTACTATGCATTTTTGCTTATTTTTCATTCTTTGTTTTATCTCCAATATTGGGACCCTCTTCTTGTTGGAGTTCAAGACCACTGAGAGGGGGGGGGGTGAATTAGTGGTCAAATAAATAAAAATTCAAAACTTAATATGCTTGATTATTCAAAGACTCTAGATAGTGCATGTTATGAAAATCATACAGATATACAAACCAAAGCATAACATATGAATTAAGAATAAACAACCAAGCACAATGCGACACACCATCAAGAAGAAACAAAACATAGGATTTATGAGTGGAAAAACCCTAACAGGGTGAAAAAACCACTCTGAAGATTTGCTCTATTAAGCCTCGCCGGCTAAAACTTGCTAAATATAGATTGTATGCCTCACTGGTAATACAAAAAGCCTCACTAGAAAATACTCAACCCTCACTAGAAAATACTCAAGCCTCACTGGAAAATTACACAAGCCTCACCGACAGATTCCCATGCCTCACTGGAAAAACTCCATGTCTCATTAACACTCTTCAAAAGGAAAATAAAATAATACAGATTGTTACCTTGTTTCACTTTAAATCACTGCACAAACAAAGTTTCACCATAGTTTCATTTCACTTACCACAACCTTTTAACACCATTTTGATAAAGAACATAGCTCTACAATCTCACATACTATCATCATGATATCATGCTGTAATAAATCTCACCATCATCTTGAATTGTAAGAAGAAAGACAATCATATCTGCCCCTATCATCATATTTTCAAACAAAACATTACATATCTCTCTGTCAAAACCCTATCCAATCTTATCACAACATATCTCAACCATCTGAACAATACAATTCACAATTAATTTACTCTTTCTATAATCATCATCTTTTGTTCATGAAAGCTATATCATCTTAAATACTGAGACCTTGCACACTAGACTGCAACATTCTTTGAAAAACAAAAAAATACTTTTACAAGTTCATGTCTCCACATTCATAGTACTATCATACAAATCTTCAAAATGCTCATATGTCCAATCAAAGAAACACTTGACACCTTGTAACCCTTTCATGTACTATCAATCAAATCACCTTTTTTAAACTATCAAATAAACCTTCTTCTTTGTGCATTATTATTGCAGGAACAAGATATCATAATCCTCAACATTCATGATTCAAACACACTAATATGTATATGTATCATATCATACTATTATTTTCAAACTTCCTTTCTAAGTATTCTATTCAAAGTAACATGATTTCAATATCTTCTATGCTCTCTTATAGTTCTCATACAATGACCACACAAACCCCTCAATACACTTGCAAATTCTCTCAATCCATCAATCTACAACACAATTATAGAATTGTACATTCCTGAACACACACGAGAAAAGACATTAATTCACCTGTCAAAATATGTGCCTAAGAAGTAACTATTCTCTACCTTTGAAAAATGACCTTTGATATTCACCTTCAATTCTTTTGGCACAAACAATAATCTCTTGAACTAATCAAATTCAAGCAATTGTAAAGCAAAACTGAAATGAATGGCTGTTGAATTCCCGTCGAAGAAGAGACTGTAGGAAATAACCGTTCAACAGTTTAAATATGAACCTTTGATCTTATCTTGCTACCAACATAAACTTCAAAATATAGTCATTAAGATTTCTTTAGATGATCAAATCAAGAAAAATTACCTTCCTGAATGGTTAAGGCTAAGAGAAGAGGTCAGTAAACCAATGTGATCAACCCTTAATGACTTTATTTAACTAACCTTTAACCTTCTTCAACTAGTCAATGAACAAATAAAACAAAAAGTAACTTTGTTAATGACCTTGCACAAAAAGCTTATATTTAGGGTTTAGAAACAAATATTTCCAATAATAAAAGAACCCTAACCAAAATCAACCTTTGATGTAATTACACTCTGATCCCTAATAAACACCATATACCTCTAATGCAAAATATCATGACTTTAAAATGGACAAAGAAGATAAGATTTAGAGTTATCTCAACCTTCAACATTAGGGTTATCTCTTCCTTCTACAACCAAGCCTTTAAGCAAACATTTGACAAGTACCATCATGTGATGAAGCAACTTCTAAAGAAGCACCTTGGAAACTATCAAGCATTACCATTGTGAAGATGAATCCTTAGTTTGGTGCTATACTGCTACCAATACCGACCCACTAAATATGAAAACACTGTGACACCAAGCAATAACATTGGCATACAACCATGGATAGAAACCATGAATAAGTAAGCATGATATGGCATCATGACACCAAAGACCTTGTAACAAGGAATGCATCAATCAACTCTAAACACAAACCCTTTGACAAGAGAAACATGATCTTCAACTATTGACATCAATGATAAAACAACTCAACACTTCCATTTTATCACCTTCCTCAGGATGGGAGTTTTCATTTGGGGAGGGGAAGATGCTCCCAAATTATTAAATGTAGCCCTAGAGGGTTTAGGGTTTTTCTTGAATTTACTAAGTCTAGGTAAACATTTTTTGACACCCATCGAACTTACATAAAAAATAAGAATTTAAACCTCCAAGGGCCTCAATCTCACATTGATATACTTTATTTTCTAATGCAAATTAAATTATTTTTGAGATTTCTATCCCAGTGTTAAGAGATATGAGGATTCTTATGTTCACATGAGGTAGTGTAGATCTAGTGTCTTCAATCTGAAGAATTTTCTCAATGGGTTTTAAAATTTGGGGCAAAAAAGTTCACAATTGTGGAGGAACATTTTTCATGTTCAACCACCTAAGTATGGAACATAACATTATTTTTTCTTTTGTGGTCTCATGGGGCCATGCTACAAATTTAAATAAATTTCTTCCAATGATCCAAAAATATTTTTCTAAAACCCTCTTCTGCATATTGTAACTCTTTAAAGAAATAAAAAAATAACCTTTTTTGTATCATGTGACATAAGGAAATATAGATACCTAATTTCCCCCCATACATTATTCAATCAGTTATAAAAAAATATCCTCGAGGGACAATTATTCACATCCATACAAGCAAGGAAGATTACATTAATCTTAAGCTTATTCTCTTTTTACCACATTAAGCATTTCTAAATTTGGAGAAACACAAAGAATCCTAGGAAAAAGAGGATCCTTACCTATTTTGTTTGCTCTTGCACTAGGCCATTAATCTCCCCCCATGATGGTATCTCTACCGCATCCTTTGATTTCCACTTTGAACTCCACATTTTGTGGTGGTTTTTCAGGCTCCTTTTCTTGCAAAGCTTCTTTTAAGGATTTTTTTCTTCATTTTTATCTTTTAACCCCCCTCCTTCACTAAGTATATCACTTGCCATCAAGTCCCACATAGATTCACTTAATTAATCTATGCACAAACAAGACTGAATCTTGAAACACACACTCCTAACCTAGACTCATGACATGAGTAACAATTTAATTTTTTTAAGGAATTTAACAAAACAAAACAACACAAAGGGAAAACTAAAGCCAATTAAAGCATATATTTAACACATTTAAAACAAAATATCAATAATTCCTAAACCAAGACTAAAAAGAAGACCAATACTTGCAAGAAGAGAGGAAGCTCATAGTAGGTCGATCATGGAGGGTGATTATTCGTCTCCCCAATAATCTCATAGCTCCTCATCTCTATGATCATCTAATTTTATTTATTTGTTTGTATAAAAAGGATCAAATTATAAAATTTAAACATAGATTCATAACACTGATATTTAGTGCATGTAGGAGTTGAAAATTAGCTCACACCCTAGGATCACCTGCAAAACAAAAGATATCCTTCCACAAGAGAGTATGGAAATAAAATAGCTAATGTACAAGAACATTTTTTATATAGACAAAGTGAAGGATAGGATTAGACAATATCATGACACATGTATTAATCCTATAACATGAGAAAAATAATATAGCAAATATTAAATGACCTAGGACACAAGAGGTAAATGACATAAGATAAGATAAGATGTTGAAATGAAGGAAAATAGATGATGGAAAAATGGGTAAATGGAGAATGTATGCACCTATATTCCTTGTTTCATTAGAAAAAAAAGATCCCCAAAGGTAGGATTGACTTTCAGCCCTTAGGTGAGTCAACCCTGTTGGAGATATTTGGTTTTTTTCCTTATGGTAGAGGATGAGGTAAATCTACCTAAGATGCACTTTGGGGAGAAAAACTAAAAATACTAACTCAATTATGCAATGTGAAACTTGAATCATCAATTTAAATCATAACACAATCATAAATAACAAACTTATGGTAGATCTTAGAAGGGTAAGTTGATGTGTACCAATCACCAAAATTTGTTGTTGAGTGTCCTCCTGGGACAGATTCACCCTAGGGCGAATGGGTCCTACTACAGGGATTCAAAATTTGATTTCATAGTCCTTTGATCCTCGATTTGCACTCTTGATTTCTTTGGATATCACTATCAAAAAGTTGGAAATAAATTTTGCAAGATTTTGTGTCTTGTCAATTTTGATGACAACTTTGCACTTTTGAGATCTTTAATTTCAATCCTTCTTCACCTATGAACTTTCACATAGACAAAGAGAGGAGAAAAATGTTTATTTTTGGTGGATAAGGGTTTGCCTTGGTCAAACCCTAGTTTGGTAATTAAACCTTGATAATGAAATGAAAGCATAAATGGAAGGAATGATGAATGAACACCAGCTTGTTGCAACTCACCAAACCCTCTAATGGTCATCCTTGGAGAAATAAATTCTAACACATCACTCCAAAGATTAGATCTTGTATGAAATGGCTTGATTGGATGCTTGAAATCTTGAAACCTGCATCACAATGTTAGCTCCAAAAACATGCATGAACACACATAAATCTTGACATCATGATAAGATCTTGAATGTTGCTGTAGGAAACTAATAAATCCACTCTTCAATGCTCTTGAAAATAATCTTTGCTCTTGTGAAAGTTTCCTTAATTCACTAGATGTTTTAAATTGATATAAAGACTATGCATTTATAGGTGATTTTCTAATTTCTTGACAATTAAAATTCAAAATTCGACAATTGCAACTTGATTTGGGATCATAAAATACTACCAAAAATATATTTTAAATTGGGTTCTAGAATCTAAAGGGGACCTAGGACCTAAATCCAGGACACACAATTTTAAAGGTGTTTAATTTGATGTTTCCAACGGTTTAATGTAGGTTCCCCTTTCGAAAAAAAAAATTAATTAGGCTTTTAAATGCATAATTGGGTCAGTTAGAGGCTTAATTCAGTCCAATTTAATTAATGGACCCAAACATTGTGAGAAAATGTAAAGGAGTACATTTCTTGTCACTAAATTTAGCCCTCACTTTAGTAAGAGGATGAGCCCTCCACTCAAACTCACACTAAAGTAGAGAAATATACGTCAAGAGGGGTCCAAGTGCATAAATGTTGATGGGATAGGATGAAAAAGATCAAAGAGGTTGCGCAAGTCCCCGGGATCAAGATCCCATGATAAACCAACATAAGTACAAAGGGACACACATGAATGTATGATATGAAGCAGCAAGACAAGATACACAAACATACAATGTCAAAATTAATATAAAGAGGAAAGAAAGATGCACTAGCAAGTTGTGTTATGCCCGGTAGACATGAAAAATATGTTCACAAGGGCTAGTGTAGTTTGATATACACTAGGTGAGCTCCCAAGACAAGTGGTGATGGGAAAGTCATGCTAGGTCTACAGGCCCCCATACCTCAACCATACCAAAAGTTATACACCCTGATAAATTTGATAAGGTGCCATAACATGATCAATATGCTATGTTAATTCTACACTAAATTTAACTTTTATGAACAAAGTGAAGCAACATATGTCAAAATTTCAATGAAACTCATGCCAAGATGAAATAATGTTAATATATTAATATAATAATTCTAATGTAATAATCACACTTCCTAGGAGATGTATGCTATCATCACTACGAAGGGAACATGCAAACAATGAGTGGGGGACAATATGCCCCCCACTTAAAATATCAACATACTTGCTATGTTGGTATTTTAAGTAGAAAGAGAGAAAGAGAGGATCCTTGGAAAGAATGCACACCTCCCAAAACTAGTTATCCTTTCCCCCTAATGATAGAGACAAAGACAACCACCAAGGACTATTATATTGCTGCCAAGATAAATATGGGTGCACCTAAAATTATACCACCATGAATGACAATGAGTAGGGCACATAAAGCTACTAATGCCACATAGTGATGATCAACATGATAGGATGAAGACCATTATCAATTAGAGGAAATAGGTACATCAACATAAGGAAGAGCACCACAATCCTTAAGGTGTTGAATTTTATTACTCAAAGCCTTACATTCATTGGTTGAATGACCATGCACTCAATGATATGCACAAAATGAGCTTTTATTGTAGAATTTCTTTCATCTTCTTGGAGGAAGATTAATCAAGTGGGATTTGAGAAACCTCAACAAGATAGTCTCTTGATCAATAGTAGAAGATGTTCCTTTCTTTTATGACAAAGACATTTCTTGATTAATACAAGGTGTCATACATACACAAGACTCTTTATATTGTGATATTTTCTACTCTCCTTTAAAGGAGGGTGTAAAATCTAATGAACCCCAATCATTACTAGGACATGTGTTTGAAGATGTCCTAGGAGTTTTTTGTGTGATGAAATTGATATTAAGTGAAGGTTTTTTTGATGCTTTCATTTCTTTCGAGGGACGCTAACCAAGACCACTAGTTGTTTCTTGTGTGTTAGGCTCTATAGGGACATAGGTACCTTGTTCTCTAGCACCGCATCCTTTTCCATTATAGCTAAGTTGTTTCAAAATTTCATAACCTCTTCCATAAATTTTGTCCATTTATTTTGGATTTGGTGGTTTCTCATGATCACACTCATCATATGTGGATGCAAATTGTCATTTTCCTCTTCTTTTATAAAAGTTATGGATTCACATACTTTTGATGACTCAGCTTGTGTGGATAGTATGTTTGTTTCTTTCTCTTTTTCTATTTTTTGTGTAATCTTATATTCTCCCATGAAAATAGGTGTAAAATCTAATGAACCCCGCTCATTGTCCAATAACTTTGTGGCTGCTTCAATATTCCCCTCTTTTTCTTCCTCTTGCATGGGTTCTACTTTTGAAGTTGGTATCAATATTTTCAAAGGACTTTCCTTGCATGTATTAGTGTGTAAACAAATTTTTGGTTGAGGGTTAGCCTCGATTGTATAAACCTTGTTGTTATAGAAATACTTCATTAAATGATGAAGAGCTGAAGGTACCCCATTCATTTCATAGATCCATGGTCTACCCAAAAGAATATTGTATGAGAGATATTGAGGCATGTCATGGATAGGAGTTTGCAATGTAAACCTACTAGCTTTAACAGGTAATGTTATCACACCAAGCGGTTGTTTCCCCACATTGTCAAAACCATGGATAGATAAAGAATAAGGTTGAATTTGACTCTTATCTACTCCAAGCTTGTATAAAAGGCTTACACTACAAACATTGAGTGTCAAACCACTATTAATGAGAGAATGCTTAATTCCACACTTGATACCATTATTGTTAATACTAGCCACTATCATCAAAGCATAATTTTGTTTTTGTACTTCTAATGGAGGAAACTCATCTTAATGAAAGGTAATGTCTAAGTTGACTAAGTTCATACCTTGAATTAGGTCTGCTACATCATTTGGTTATGCATTAAGAGGGACCACTACTTTTTGCAAAGCATTTTTAAGCAAGTTATGGTAATTAGGTGAAGCTTGAATAAGATCCCATAAGGAAATCTTTGTAGGAGTGTTTTTAAGTTGTTCCAAAAGATCATACTCCTTTCCACTATGCAAAGGAAAGCGAGGAGCACTAGGAAAAATTAGTTGAGGCAATGGTAATGAAGTAGGTATTTTTTGTGGTTTCCTATTGTTCCTTGTGTTATATGTATGCATAATATTATGATAATTAGTTTTCTGTGAAACAAATTGTTACTAGTAAGTTGCCTTGCAAAATATAAGATATGTCCTAGAGGTTGTGGTTGGTGTTGTGGTGGTCCTATGATAAGAAGTGGCTCGAGAGATGAATTAGGAGGTCCAATAATTAGAGGTCTCTTAGGAGGTCCAATGATTAGAGGACTCATAAGAGGTCTAATAATCAAGGGAGATCTAATGTTTAGAACCTCAACAAACTTATCCTTATTTTGATCTAACTCTTTCTCCATCCCTCTCTCTTTGAGTTTTCTCTCTCCCTCTATCCTTCTCTCTCAGGTCTCTCCCTTTGTCTATCCCTCCCACCCTACCTAGATAACTATCTATCTTACTCCCTCCCTCCCTCTCTCTCTCTCAAGTCTCTCCCTCCCACCCTACCTAGATAACTCTATCTCTCTCCCTCTCCCTCTCATGTCTCTCCCCCCCTCTATCCCTCCCACCAGGTACCTATATAACTCTCTCCCCCTCTATTTCTTTCAGGTAGATTTCCCTCCCACCCTACCTAGATAACTCTCTCTCACACTCTTATTCTCTCTCTCACTATATATATTATAATCCAATATATAATATATGATGTATACTATATATAATTGGAAGTTGTTATCATTGATTTCAACACTTGAGGAGATTTGTGTGAGATTGTTGGTAGTTAGTTGTCATGCTTGGGATTTTGTTGGCATTAGTTGATACTAATGTCCTTGCTGCAGTTGGCATTGGTTGTCATTGTTGACAACTTTCAGTATGGGGTAACATTGATGTATGGAAGGGTTTTTGAAGTTCATGGTTAGATGCCATGCTTTATCTAAGAAGATTTGTTGAAGTTCATGGATTTTTGTCATGCCTTATCTAAGAAGAGTTGTTGAAGTTCGTGGATTTTTGTCATGCCTTATCTAATGTTTGTTGAAGTTTATGGTTGGATGTCATTGAGTATGATTTCCGTTAGCAGAGTTAGTTTCATAGTGATATATTAAGATGTAGATTAGAAGAATTAAGAAGTGTTGCTGATAGTGGAGATATTTTGTTGAAGGTATATAGTATGTCTTATACTCTCTCCTTATATTCTTGATGAAGCATGTGTTACTAAAAGAAATATTTGGCCTCCGCAAGGTGCTTAAGTGTTTCTAGTTTAGGAAGCCGCATTAAAGTCTTTCTAGGAGAATGCTTTGCATTCCTTCGCTGATGAAGATTTTGTCTTGTGGTTTGGGTTTCAATGTTTGTGCTCTATGGATGTTGCACTCCTATATTTTTGAGTCATCTATGTTGTCGAGGAGGTTTCAGTGAATTGTAAAAGGTTGGCAGTATTGTTGGTTGTCCAAACTAGTTCGGGAAATAGACCACATTTCTTCTCATTGATGTATCATCTCCTACAATTTGGTGAATGTACTCTCAGTGTCTATGTAGTGTCTCTATTCCAGTTTCATGTGATGAAGTGGTCAGCAAGTTATTCTATTAATGTCATCTCTCACGTTCATGCGTTATGTGCTTTCTGAATATAGTTTTTTGTTCATATTTATTTTGTGGTAGTTGTTGATGACATGGAAATATGAAAGAAGTATACAAAAGTTTTGTTGGATGTTTAGAGAATATCCCCATGTGATCTGCACATTGCTATTTGGATGCTTTGGTGTTGTATTGGGTCTTGAGTTGGCTTCCTAGGATATTTGTAGATATTTGGCTAACATGGATTATTCTTTTTCTTGTGTTGTGTGATTGGAGGTTTGCGCTAGAAATTAAAGATGTGTTAAGTTATATTTGGTTCATGACCTATCTTGGTTAGAACTGCCTTGAGAAAATTCAATTGAAATAATGATTTTGAGACAACAGGTTATGTGCTTCTTGTTTCATCTACACGTTTCCCTTGATGATGACTTAGATTGTTATGTGACAACATGTGAATTGTTTTGGATCACATTAGAAGATGTAATAAGTGTCTTTTTGGTCCTCTCTATCTTCGGGATAGGACCACATTATGTTTTGGTTGCTGACTTGTTGAATTCACTATTTATCTTCTTTCTGGCTGACCTAATTGAAGTTTTGAAGAGTTGTGGTGGATATAAACGCAAGATCATTTTGGATGCAACATGGTGGAGTAGTGTACAAGTGTGAAGAAGTGTTTGTGAAAATTTTATTTTATATACAATAGAGATAGTGCTAAAGTGTGTGAAAGGAAAGATCAATTATGCTTTAATGCCTCGATTAATAGAGTGAATTGTTGATAAATATTGTTATCACTTAAAAAATTTATGTATCTTTCTCTAAGATAGTGAATCTCATCAAGTCCTCTATATCTTGTTATTGGAGTTTGCTACGCCCTTAATATTATTGTACATCGGGTTATGAATAGTCGGCTTGTGGCTATCTTAACTCTCTATTAAGTCATATTATCATTAGTATATTGTTATTTAGTTGTGTAGGTCGGCCTAAGACTTATATAGGTGTGTCTAAGTCGGCCTAGGTGATATCCTAGGCATAAATAGGTATATATCGAAGGTTGTGAGTCTTATTTCACCATCAAGTTGTGAAGTGTGTTCTCATTAGAGATATTTGGAGGTTTTCCCCCTAAAAGTGGCCTATTATTCTCAGTTATTATCAAGTATTTGCAGCATATTTCATATCATATCCTTCTATTGTGCAAGTTAATTCATAACAAGTGGTATCAGAGCATGATCTTGGCACCATAGAGGCAAGGTTTTTCTCAATTTTGGAGGCGATTTTGGGAAGAGCATATCTTTCTGATTTTGGCGAATTTTTTTCTGATTTTTAAAGGGTTTTTGAAGAACATATTGAAGAAGCTACAGTACATATTTCAGAAGAATTGGAGCAGAATTAAGTGAATTATTGCAGAATTAGGGTTTCTACACTATTTTTTTGGAATCTACATATCTCGCACATCTTGTTGAATTGGAGTCTGATTTTTATTGGGTTTTTGAAGACATACTAAAGGAGATTACAGTAAAAATTTGAGAGAATTTAATTTTCATTTGTGTGATTTATTTTAACTTTAGTGGTTTCCATCATGCCGGGGCCTGGAGCAAGGGGTAAAAAGAATGTCACTCTGGGGAAGACTCCTGATAAGGATGGTGAAACAATCAAGGATATTACTCATAATGAGGAAATAAATAAGGTCAAGGAATAAATTTCCTCAATTAAGATAGATATGTGTGACCTAAGAGGAGATATATTAGACATACGAAACATGTTAAGCACCTACATGGCGGAATCAAGAAAGGAGTTCTCAAGCGGCCAAGGTGAAAATTCTAGGTCAGCTACTACTGACACAAGCTTTAGTATTCCTATGGGATCTAGGAATTTATTTCCAAGGGTGGATATGTGCAAGTTCAATGGTAAGGATCCTCTAACATGGATAAACTAAATGGAGAATTTTTTTGAAGTGCACCAAATCCCAAATGGACAAAAGGTCATGATGGCTTCCTTATATCTAGAACCAGATCAATTCATTTGGTATCGTTGGCTTTGAACTCATCAAAGTAAAAAGGGGCTCACCGTCTCATGGTCAATTTTTACAGAGGAACTCCAAGCACAATATAGCAATAGCGTCACAGACAACTTCTTCAGCCAGCTAGCTAAACTTCATCAAACAGGATCAGTTAAGGATTATATTCAGCAATTCCAAAATCTATTCTTAAGGGTGGATACAATTATGGAGGAAAACTTGAATGACTTATTCTTGGGTGGTCTCAAGAATCACATTCAACATGAGGTACGCATGTTTAGCCCTAGTTCCATAAATGAGTCTTTTATCTTAGCACGTAGGGTAGAGGAGAAGTATTTGATTCCTAAGAAGCAAGGGGCTAATGTGACAAGAGAGAAAGGATATTCAACACAACCTACTAAGTTGAATCCACAACAAATTAAGGAGAAAAGAGAAAAAGGCTTGTGTTTCAATTGTGATAGCAAATATAGTCGAGGACATAAATGTAGTGAAAAGAAATTATTTTATATTGAAGGTCCCAATGAGGAAGAAGAGGAGGAACCCATACTAGAAGATGAAAGGGAGTCAAAAGAGGAATCACATGATTCTCAACCAATCATTTCTTGTCATGCACTCTCGGGTTTTAGTGCTCCACAAACTCTCAAGGTGGTGGGTTCCTAAAGAAGGTAGCTGTGTTCATCGACTCAGTAGTACTCATAATTTCATCAACAAAAAGTTAGCTACTCGTCTAAATTGTTTCATATATCCAGCTCCAGAGTTTCAAGTTTTGATTGCAGATGGTGGTACAGTTAGTTGTTCAGGGAAGTGTCATAGCATTAAATTATCCATGGGAGATTATAAACTTGATACCCCAATGTATGCGTTATCCATGGGTGCAACAGATATTGTTTTGGGAGTACAATGGCTTACTACATTAGGAACAATTGAGATGAACTTCCAAGAACTATTCATGATATTTCAATCGAAGGAAGGCTAGTAGAGCTAAGGGGTTTGAAGGCAAAATATCCACAAATGGTAAGCTCTCATCAAATGCAAAAGTTTCTTAAGAAAGGAGTGGATGGATTTGTGGCCCAACTATGTTCATTAGAAGTCTCTCAATCTAATACTCCTACTCATCCAGATTTGCAAGCTATAATTGATCATCACTCAGTTGTTCTTGGAGATATGCCTAAAGGAATTCATCCTAAGAGGGATCATGATCATTCCATACAGTTAGTCCTAGGGAGCCAACCACCGAACATCGGGCCTTATAGGTATCCACACATACAAAAGAGTGAGATAGAAAAGATTGTTGAAGAGATGCTAGAGGCAGGAATCATCAGGCATAGCCAAAGTGCTTACTCCTTGCCTATGGTGATGGTTTGTAAGAAGGATGATACTTGGCGCATGTGTTCAGATTATAGAGTGCTCAACATGTACACCATTAAAGATAAGTTTCCAATTCTAGTCATTGATGATTTGCTAGATGAATTAAATGGAGCTATGTTTTTTACCAAGTTAGATCTTAGATCTGGTTATCACCAAATTCGGATTAAGGAGGAAGATATTTGTAAGACAACATTTTGGACTCATGAGGGTCATTATGAATTTTTGGTGATGCCATTTGGTCTTACCAATGCACCATCTACATTCCAAAGTTTGATGAATTCCATTTTTAAGAAGTTCTTGAGAAAGCTTTTGTTAGTATTCTTTGATGATATATTAATTTATAGCAAGACTTGGGAAGAACATTTGCAAAATGTGGACCAAGCATTACAAAATGTGAAGATCATAAATATATGCTAAGCCATCCAAGTGTGCTTTTGGTCTGAGTGGAGTATTTGGGACACATAGTTTCACATGGAGTAAAGGTGGACCTAACAAAATTAAAGGCTATCATGGAATGGCCTATTCAAAACCATTAAAAATGAAGAGGATTCTTGGAAGTTAATGAGGGTACTATAGAAGATTTGTGAAGAATTATGGTTGTATAGCAACACCTCTCACCACTCTATTGAAGAAGCATTATTTTCATTGGAACAAGTCTACCAATACAACATTTGAGAGATTGAAGGAGGCTATGTGTACAACTCCAGTGCTTGCCACTCCTGACTTCACCAAGGAATTCATTATGGAATGTGATGCTTTTGGAAATGGGATAGGATCAATGCTCATGCAAGAAGGTCGACCAATTGCTTTTAATTAGATCAATTAAAGGTAGAATCAACTAAAACCTATTTATGAGAAGGAAATGCTTGTAATGCTCCATCTTGATGAAACAATGAAATGACCTTATCTGTGAATTACGACACTTCAAGGTTAAGATGGATCATGATATCCTAAAATATGTTTTAGAAAAAAGATTATCTTCTGAAGAGCTACAAAAATGGTCACTAAGATGTTTGGATATGAATTTGAGATTTTATATAAGAAAGGAAAGGAAAATGTTGTGGTATATGCACTTTCTAGGAAGGATGAGAAAGATG
>VDFB02086081.1:9089401-9103453 GCA_007258455.2 Sequoia sempervirens | reverse complement strand
AGTTAAGTTTGCACATATATTATAAAGTTTCAATTTTTTAAATTGCATTCTTTCCCAGTTTTTAATATGACTTCATATTTATCTTAGACTAAAACTCAAACTTACACTTGTATTACACCTTTTCAAGTTACTTGACTTGGTTCTTTTTTGCAATTCATGTACATCTTATTTGATGTGGTTCTTTAGCAAGAAGGATAGACCCTATGATTGAAAGAAGATAGAGTTCCAAAATTGAAAAGCCTAAGAAAATAAGTTAAAATTAGGTATAGGATAGACCATAGCTAATAGATGACAATTTTTTATTGCAATAGAGTTTTTACAAATTCAACCTAAAAATTTATACAATTACTTCACATTGCATAACTAATAACTAGGAGCGGCTGTAATTGCATTTTCTTGTCATGGCATTCCTTGAGACAACATTTCTTTGAGGCATTTTTTCAAATAATTCATTTCCTTGCTACTAATGATTTTTTTAAAAATAGATTTTTTTCATTGCTAATTGTTGCTAATGTCTATAAAATCATTTTATCAAATAGTTCACTACTTTGATGCTAAAGAGTTTAACTAATGAATTGTAAAAAATAGATTTTTGTATTTTATATTCATATCATTGATTACATTGCATTGCACATCTTTCAAACTCAAAGCATTACTTCACATTGCATAACTAATAACTAAATTTTGATAGATGAAAAAATTGCATTTGCTTGTCATAGTAGCAAGGCAGTGAACTGTTTGATAAAATTCTTTGGTAGACGTGTATGAAAATTTGGTAGTATAGACAAGGCAATGAACTATTTTAAAATATTCTTCAAAGAAATGTGGTCTCATGGTGATGGAATATCATGACAAGCCATAGGAAATCCATATACATGAAAATGAACTATTTGAAAAAATGCCTCAAAGAAATGTGGCCTCACGATGATGGAATGCCATGACAATCCATAGACAAGCCATAGACATGGAAATGGACTATTTAAAAAAAATCCTCAAATAAATGTGGTCTCATGGTGATGGAATATCATGACAATAAAATTGCTATGGATTTTCAATGCTACCACTTTTAGCCATAGCAATAAGGCAGTGAACTATTTGATAAAATGCTTTAGTAAACATGTATAAAAAATGTCATAGCATAGACAAGGCAGTGAACTATTTGAACAAATGCCTCAAAGAAATGTGGTCTCATGGTGATGGAATTCCATGAAAATTCATGGACAAGCCAACTTGGCATGGCAATGGATTTTCATGGCATTCCATCACCATGAGACCACATTTCTTTGAGGCATTTTTTCAAACAGTTCACTGCCTTGTCTATGCTACCACATTTTCTATACATGTCTACTAAAGCATTTTATCTTGCTTCTATGGCTAAAATCCTTAAATAGGTGCTTTCGAACAATCTATGGATGCTTGGAAAAAATATATCAAAGCATAATATTAAGCAATAGCATAGACAAGGTAGTGAATTGTTTGAAAAAATTCCTTAAAGAAATGTGGTCTCATGGTGATGGAATGCCATGACAAGAAAATCTTTTAGCCATAGCAGCAAGGCAGTGAACTATTTGATACAATTCTTTGGTAGACATATATGAAAAATGTGGTAGCATAGACAAGGAAATCAGCTATTTGAAAAAATGCCTCAAATAAATGTGGTCTCATAGATAAGGAAATCAATATGAAAAGAGTAGCTTATGATAGTCTTATGAGCAGCAAATGAATTCATATATGAGCATAAAATGAATTCATAAATGTGGTTGAATAAAGTCATAAATGTGCAGCATAAAAAGGAAAAAAAGAGTCATCCTTAGAAACATGAGGGTTGAGGGATAAATGAGCAGATTTCTTTTCTCAATTTGTATGGGTTTTATTTGAATATTGCACAAAAACTCTATGATATGTTTAGTGTGCTTGTTCATGTTGCATGATTGAGTGGAATTGATTCTTTTACATGGTGATTACATACAAAAGGTTTTATGCAACCTTAAAACAAAACCCATGCAACTCAATTACATACCTACCATTAAAACCTTCAAAAAAAATCCATACAACTCAATATTGTTGAGCCATGATACATGAACAAACTAATTATGCACACCATAAAATTTTGGTGCAACTTTGAAAGAAAACCCTCAAAACTGGATGAAATTTATGTCATTATGCTATTCACACAAAGGTCATAGCATCATCTTGATAAAAATTAATGTTAATAATGATTTATGTACAAACACTATATTCACCTAATGGCATACATGTCATTAGAACCTTCAAAGTAACTACATACTTGACTCAATAAAATATATCACTAGACCCTTCACAAAATAAATTACACAAATTTCATTAAAACCTTCAAACAAAGCCCATATAACTTAATGAAATAAATGTCATTAGAGTATTCATGTAAAATTAATATAATCATCTTGATGCAAATCAATGTCACTTAGTGGTGCTATATGTACAAACACTCTATACAAACCATATGAATAATGCAAACGTCAAACAAAAAAATTACAACTCAATGACATTCATGCTATTAAAACCTTCAAGCTTAAAATCATCATGAATAAGAATCACTATCTTTCAACCATGATACATAAACAAGAACATTAACCATAGGGGTTTGATGCAATGTTCAAATAAATTCCTTACAACTCAACAAGATACATCTTCATTAGATTGTTCAAGTGAAATCTATACAATAATCATGATAAAAAATAAGACATCACTCAACCATGATGCATGAACAAACACTATATGCACACCATATGAGTGTTATACAACCCTTAAACAAACCAAATACAACTCCATGACATGCATGTTATTTGACCCTCCACATAAAATTTGTATCATCATAATGCACAAAAATGAGTGTTGCTAATCATAATGCATGAATAAGCACACTAGGCATACCATATGGGCTTAATGCACACTAGTAATAATGCATAATTCACACAAAAGCAATAACGCTCATAGGTTATTATCATATATTTCAATCAGCCTTGACCCACACCAAATTTTCTATATGATTTTGATGCAATATTCAAATAAAACCTTAAATTCAATTAAATGCATGTAATTAGTACCTTCAAATCAACCCTATCATACAACTCTATCGATGTCACTAGATCCTTCATCCAAAATCCATACAATCATGTAGGAATAAATTGCACTCAACTATGATGTATAAAAAAGAACACCAAGAATGCCATACAAATCTAATGTAACCTTTCAAAAAACCCAACATACAACAAAATGATATATATCATCAGTTCCTTCATGCAAATTTCGTGCAGTCATGTAGAAGCATCAATGTCACTCAACCATAATGCATGTACAAGAAACTTTCAAAAAACTTCCATACAAAATCATTTGTAACCATCAACTAAAATCCATATAAGTTAGTGGCATATATGTTATTAGAACCTTCACTCAGAAAGTCATAATCAACATGCATAAATAAACACACTAAGCACACCATAATGAACACTAGTTATGATGTATGCTTAACACAATATCCAAATTTGGTAGGATTTTTTCATATATGCCATTCAACCAAATGCATATGTTGTACTCCATTCAAACAATCAAATATAAGGGCCAATGTCACTCAATTATGATGCATAAACAAATGCATTAGGCATGGCATAAAATTTTGATGTATAATGGAAATATAATCCACACCATTTAACCCTAATACATAAGTGCTCTAAGAATCGTCATGAAACTCAATGGTATGCATGCCCTTTGACCAAACTGACATGCATGGTGGTGTACTTTTCATTTTGTGGGTATGTACAGGATCATGATGGGCTAAAAAGTGGCAATATGAAAAAGTCGTGTTTTGCATTCACCCAAAAACGTGAGAAATCCCAAGTTGACTATTCTTTTGGGTTGGGTGTTAGTACATTGCTCCATAGCAATGCCCAGCCCAAAGTAATATATATCGGATATCCGATAAAATTAGATATTCGATTTTATTGCATATCCGATTTGTGTCGGGTAATATATACCCAAAAAGTGGCTGCCACATGTCATTTTAAACCTTGGCAGCCATAGTGTCTCAGACAGCAAAGATAAGGGGGCATATTTGATATCATATTTTTCCTGATATCCAATTTATAAGGTAAGTTTTTTGGTTTTTTTTGTTTTAATAATTTTTTGTATAATTTTAACTAGTTTTAATGAATTTTTATTAAAAACTAGGGTTTTTTACAATAATTTCATTTATATTATGTAATTTCAATTAGATTGATTACTTTTCAACTTTAATCAGGTATTATGGTTGAGAATCAAAACCCACAAATTCTAAACTCTCCACCACCTATGTGCCCATCAATTGAACAATTAATTAGTAAAAATTTGGGGCAATTGAGGGGCAAATGTGATATTTATAATACAATCCCTCAATTATCCCAGATGACAAACACATTGAACAAAATAATTAAAAATATAGAAACCATCTCCACCCAACATAATTTCATTCTTTCATGGTGAGAAACCATCAGGGAATATTACTCTGATGGATTGTCTTACAAAGAGGTGAAAGATCTTGAAATAACAAAAGCCCAAATAGCCTCTTTATTTGTTAACCCCCACACTGGACTGCCAGTTAATGTAAATAAACTAAAAATTTCTATAAAATGGTGCACGAATAAGGAAATTGTAGATAACTTTTGGGATCGTTGGTGGATGGTTTGTGATAAACCACCCAACAACAATATTGATGTACCATTTTATTTTATTAAAAAATTATTCACTAAGTTTGTGTTAGGGAAACATGTCAAGTACTTTGACATTAAACCCTTCTAGGGTGTCGGTGGAGGTATGCCCTAGGATAGACCAGGGGTAGTTAGAGTAGTCCAAGGTCCATATGTTCCCCCTCCTCCCCTTCCTCGGCCACCTCCAGTACATCATCCAAATATTATTGAGGATGCAGCCACACAAACTATTATGGCTATTCACTCTTTCAGTGATCTTTTGGTTTCCCATACTGTTATAGTAGATCAACCACATGTTGGTGATGTTAGCAATGGATCAAGTGATATTGCATCATCCTCCTCAAGTCCACATATTTGTGTGCCACATACGTGCACTATGTTCCACCACATATTCTTGGGTCCTCTTGTACAACCCACTAAGCATCCCTTCGATAATTATGATTTTGACCTCCATGATGTGGATGATATAGGAGATTAGACACAGGGGATTGGAGCAAACCCTGCAAAATCCTCTTGTGCTAGAGAGGGGGAATTAGAATAATTACATAGGTAAGATGTAAGTTGTAATTTCATAACTTTCATTTATTTTTAAATTAATATTAATAAGAGATAGTATCAAGTACTAATATTTATTTACATGGTCTATTTAACAGTTGATGTCTGAGGAGGAGCTTTTACAGATTATTGATAGCACCCTCATGGCCATTTTACTTGGCCTCGACATGTAGGAGTTATATATTTACCACTCACTCATTTACATTTTTTTATTATATACTTTCTTGTCATTTGAATTGTCATTAATGAAATTATATATTAACTTATATGTTTATCTTATTTTCTTCTTATAGGAAACACCTAGTGTAAGTGAGATGCAACATTATCCAGACTCTGGAGATGCAATGGTAGATAAGGGAGAGGTAATTGAACTCAAATTTGATTGAATTAATATTTTTAAGATCTTATAGTGATTATACATACATCGGCATAGATTGGTAGTTTCATATACTTCTAATTTTTATGTATAGGCGATTATGAGCTAAACATTCTTGTTGACAAGTGTCACAATGCCTAAAGGAGTAGTTGTTGGAACACCTCAAGGAGTAGGTGTTGAAACACCTGAAGGAGATAAAGAAAAAGAGAATCCTAAAGAGGTATGTGTTTATTTTATTTTATGTTTGGTAAATATGTTCCTATTACTAAAATTTATATGCTAACTTGTATCAATTTTATGTTTTTTTCCACATATATAGATTGGCATTGCAAAAGTTAGTTTGATTGGTTCTTTTAGAGGGGCATATTCTAGGACTCTTGATCATTTGAAGAGACATATAAATGAGGTAATCAAGATTTCAATTTTAGAGTTCAATTATAATTCAATGTATATTGATTTTGATGTTAATTATTTGATTTTAAATTATATAATATAACTAATCTCAATTTTGGTTTGAATTTTTCTTGTGCAGGTACCTTCAAAGACAAAGAGTGCTTCAAAGAGACTCCATTTTGATGATCCACCAGTAGTTTAGGATGAGATAGACATTTTGGCACATATATTTTGAATAGATATCAAGATGGCATATGCCACATTTTGTAAAACTTTGTTTGAGTTGGCGTTGATGTCATTTTTGTATAAGGGCATACACTTGATTATTGGATAATTTGATATATTGAAGTTGAGAATCGAAATAATTTGTTCCTCATGTGCATGTTTAAACTCTCTAAAAATTTAATCTTGAGCAATGGTTAAATATCAATGTACAATAGCATAAAAAATAATGGTTATATTATACAGTTCACAATAAAAAATAATGAATAATGGTTAAATTATATCATATATTGCTTAGTTATATTATGGTTATATTATATAGTTTGAACAACTTGGAAGATAAGAAAAATGGTAAAGTTTAACATTTTAACTTTAAAGTTTAAATACACAAATGTCATTGTCTCACACTAATATTTTATATTGGATTATCATTACATATTGAAATTCAAAAAGTGTCATAGTTTTATGTTGATACATATGCCAAAGGATATGAGAAGCCTAGTTATGAAAAAAATTGTACACTTTCCATACATTTCTACAAGGGAAGCTGCAAATATAATACATGTGACAAAATTCCTATATCATTTATGCTTTAATGGTTGTCCACTAATGCAAGGACATCAGGAGCCCCATAGGCATACATGGTAATCATTTTGGGTTATTGATTGAATTTGTGTTTCTTGGGTGTAATAAGGTCATCCATGACCATTTTGAGTCATTTAGAGTAATTTTGAAGTGATTTGGGGTCATTTGTCAAAAATATAAAAAGTTGTCAAGTTGCTAAAATGTTGTCAAGCAACTTTTGCAAGAAAGTGCAAAAATGAAGTTTTATTAACAAATTGATTAAAAAGTGGTTGTAAATGGTTGAGATAGATGATAGGTATATAAGGACACTCTCCCAACTTGATAAGGGGTTGAGAAATTGTATATAAGGACACCATCCCTCAAGTTTCAAGGCTTCTCACAAAACAGAACACATTCACCAAGGTTAAAGACTCAAATAAGACACCAAGGTTTCAAAAAAATTTCCAACACTTTGGGAAACCATATATAGGGTAGACACATCAAACTCAATCTCTACTTGTCTCACAAAAAAACTTGGAACTCAAAAAATGATGATTCAACTAACGAAATCCCTTAAGAGTCCAAAGTGCAAAAGGGCAGCAATCTTTCACAGGTTGTTACTTGGAAACCGTGATGCCTAAAAAAATTATTTTTGAGGCTACGGGATTGTGTTGGGCCCCTCTATAATAACCTCTCTCATTTTTTTATATATCGGAGACATTTTCTCGTGGTTTCATGCTTACAGTTGATGGAAAAAGTGTCAGATGCAAGTAGTGTAAAGTTGCAAAGAGGTGTAAATTTCATTCTACAACTCATGTGACCAAACTAGATATTCCAAAACATTTGTATGGGTACATTTAGGTTAGGTACAGTCCCTTTTTGCACCCAAACAGGTCGAAGCAATTCGAGCTATGTTCAACCAACAAAATCCCTTAAGAGTCCAAAGTGCAAAAGGGCAGAAATATTTGATGGGTTGTTACTCAAAAACTATGATGCCTACAAAAAAAAAATTCTAAGGCTACGATATTGTGTCGGGACCCTCTACAATAACCTCTCTTTATTTTTGATATCTCAGAGGCATTTTCCCATGGTGTCATGCTTTCAGTTGATGGAAAAAGTGTCAGATGCAAGTAGTGTAAAGTTGCAAAGGGGTATAAATTTCATTCTACAACTCGTGCAACCAGATTGATAGTTCCAACACATCCAGATGGGTACATTTAGGTTAGATATGGTCCCCTTTCACACCCAAATAGGTTGAAGCAGTTTGAGCTACATTCAACCAGTGAAATCCCTTAGGAGTCCAAAGTGCAAAAGGGAAGCAATCTTTGACGGGTTGTTACTTAGAAACCTCATGCCTACAAACTTTTTTTTGATGCTACAGGATATGTTGGGCCCCTCTACAATAACCTCTCTTATTTTTTAATATCTCTAAGGTGTTTTCCATTGTTCATGCTTTCAATTGATGGAAAAAGTGTAAATGCAAGCAGTGTAAAGTTGCAAAGGGGTGTAAATTTCATTCTACAACTCGTGCGACCAAAAACTATTCCAACATGTTCGTATGGGTACGTTTAGGTTAGGTATGGTCCTCTTTTGCACCCAAAGCAAGCTGAAGCAATCTGAGCTATGTTCAACCAAGAAATCCCTTAAGAGTCCAAAGTGCAAAAAGGCAACAATCTTTGGCAGGTTGTTACTCAGAAACCATGATGCCTACAAACTTTTTTTTTTAGGCTATGAGATTGTGATGGGCCTGTCTACAATAACACCTCTTAGTTTTTGATATCTTATATGTGTTTTCCCATGGTTTCATGCTTTCAATTGATGGAAAAAGTGTAAAATGCAAGTAGTGTAAAGTTGCAAAGGGGTGTAAATTTTAATCTGCAACTCGTGCAACCAATTTGACTATTCCAACACATTTGGATGGGTACATTTAGGTTAGGTATGGTCCCCTTTCACACCCAAGCATGCCAAAGAAATCTGAGCTATGTTCAATTGGCGAAATCCCATAAGAGTCCAAAGTGCAAAAGGGCAGCAATCTTTGACGGGTTGTTACTCAGAAACCGTGATACCTACAAACTTTTTGTCTGAGGATACAAGATCATGTTGAGCCCCTTTGCAATAATTTCTCTCAATTTTTGATATCGAAAAGGAATTTTCTTGTGCTTTCATGCTTTCAATTGATGGAAATAGTGTCAATTGCAAGCAGTGTAAACTTGCAAAGGGGTGTAACTTTTGATCTGTAACTCGTGCGACTAAACCGATTGTTTCAACATGTCTATATGGGTACGTTTAGGCTAGGTATGGTCCCATTTTGCACCCAAACAAGTTGAAGTAGTTTGATCTATGTTCAACCAGCGAAATCCCTTAAGAGTCCAAAGTGCAAAAGGGGAGCAATCTTTGATGGGTTGTTACTCATAATTGTTTTTGATCAATTTAGTAATTTGATCAATTTGGTAGTGTTTTTTTCATTGATTTATAGCAAATGGTATTATATTGATACATTTTTTATTAATTGCATAATCATTATATTTAGTCATATTTATTCACTGCTCTGTCAATTGATAGTATATTTAGTCAATTGGTAGTTTATTTAATTGTTTTTTGTTCACTGAAAGTGTTGGAAATGAGACAATTCTTTTGAGGTTTAAACATAAAACATAAAAAATCAATCATTCATTTTCACATAATGAAACAGTTATTAAGAAGGAAAAATATTAAAATTTTATTGAGAAAATGTGTTCTTACAGCAGATACAAGATTTAAATGTGTCTTTGCTTTAAAAAATTTGTTACAAAGTGTGTTTCTCAATGCTATGACTAAGAAAACTAAGTTACAATGCTCTATTTTTTTCTTATACAGCTCCAAAACATGAAAGAACTACTTGAAAAATGAAGCATCTAGAAGATCTAGTACAAAATGAGGAGAATTCTCATGAGAAATCATTGCAAGAGTATACAAAATATCATGAGTATTAAATAAAGAACACTAATGAACTTAAGCATAATGAAGCTAAGCATTATACAAATCCAAACTGATCACAAACATTTAGAAGTTTGACTCTTTGGTTACATGTTCCACCTCCTTGATTTGTCCAATTTTGGCTATTGCTTCAATGTATTTGAAGTGAATGTTAGGATCCTCATTGCGAATGACATTGAAAATGTAGTTTACCATAGAAGCAAAATGTGTCAGTAATAAGACTAAATAAAAGTAGATTGAAGAGAAGTATCTATTTGGATAATAGATAGAAAAAGTGAAAAAAGATGCATATGGAACTAAAAGCTTTGAAAATACTGTATCTGTATTAGAGAATTACCTTAATTTCAGCTTCTTCAACTCTACATCAGTTTCATACCCACGAAGTTATAGTCATGCCTATCTTAGCATGTTCCCCACATGAACATATGTTCAATAAGATGAAAAAATTTCAAACATGAAGCAACATTGTGACAAATTCCAAATAAAATGAAAGGTAATACATTCCTCTATCCATTCCAATTGATTATTGTGTCATACAAATACATACATATCCATACAAAAGCATTTTGTAGACTCCAATGTATGAAAATACAAAGAAAAAGAGACTTAAACAACACATTCTTCTTTCTTCACTTTTCACCAACCCATCAATTCGAGTTGGGAACACATATATATGACCAACACAACTATCCTAACTATCCCATCAGCCAACCAATTATTTTTTGCAAGTATTAAACAAAGAACACTAATGAACTTAAGCATAATGAACCTAAGCATTATACCTTCCATTCTTGAATATGCTATTCAAGTGTGCCTGAAGGGTCATCTCTTTCCTTAAGAGTATCCAATATTGCTTCATGGTCAGCATTACTAAGTTTCCATAGTTGTTTTATCTTTTTTTTGGTGTGATGCTTCAACAACTTAACATTTGTTGCTATAACAAGGTGTGAATACATGAGAATGGTTTTGTGTTTCTTGTAGTCTTCAAATGCAGCTATGCCATTCTTTCTAATCGTGTATGCTTGCAACCAAGTTCCTACAACCACAACTAAACCTATAGGATACATGAACCCATTATCATCTTCCATCATTTGTGATAGCTTATGCTTTACCCGTACACATCGATCCAACCAATAGTCTAATCTCTCTTCATTCCCCTATGGTGCAGCAACTGCAAAAACATGTCCTGGTTGTAGTAGATCTAAAAGACAGTCTAATCAACTAAACTTTCTATTGTTTCATTTGTCATGGATATTTTTTGAGATAAAGGATTTAGATACTATGGAACCCATGTATCCACCCACTCACTTGACTCGCATTGATCCCACTCACACTGAATACAACTCTAACAAAAACAAGCCAACTCTCGTGTCCAAATGGTCCATGTGCTTACATCTAAGCTTTGAAATGAATGCATCTTTGAAGAATCTTTGATTGTATGACAATCCAATCTTCCTCCCACTGTACCCTCCTCAACCAACCAAAATAATCTACGCAATGTTGAATCAAGTGTCCCTCCCTCTTACAATGTTGAACTACACCAATCAACAATAGAACGTGCATCACTGAATTTTGCTCTTGAAATCTTCAATTGCTCCTTAACTAGAGTTGTCTTTACACATGCACCTACTCCATCATGCTCCCCTTTCCCACCTTAAAAATAAATCTAATTATGAGGTACATCCCTCTCTACATGCATTCTACTGAACCAATAAAACATATGAGCATTCTTGAATTGACCTCTGCAGTTATCTGACCAAATGAGATGTCGGTCCACTACTATATCATGCTCCTGCGAGAACTCAAAAAAATTCTTGAAACAATGTTGGACATACTCGGATGAGTGAGATCTATCATCACTCATATAAAAATGATACTCTTTGATTATCTTTTGATCCCCTTTTGTACTATCAGGTGCATGTCTATATGTTATGTGGACAAAACTAGCAATTTGAATGGAATTGTAATACTGAGATTGTACCTCATTTTGTGGTTGTAATGTGTAGTTTTCTACAAAATCAACCACTGATATAATAGTGCCAATTGGAAAAGAGTCCTTACACATCCTGAATTTTTGATCCAACCACTGAGACCTATGGCTATGCCTTGCATACTTGTAGAAAAGATTGTCCTTAAAATCTGAAATAAAATTAGCAACACTACATTCTTTTATAACCAACTCATATCTAGAACCTTCACCTCCACTCTACAAAGAATATTTGACTATCTCATATCTCTTTTTCTCAACAAGCTTCTTTCCAAATTCATGTTTGAAACCCTCAAGAAAAAATTGAACAAACTTTGACAAGCCACCACATTATGAGCACGTTTCATTTAAACAATCATTTCTATAGAAAAGGAAACCATCATCTCTAGAACATAAAAATATATCTAGCAAGTCCCTTGATGATTTCGGAAGATGCATTACACCACACTCCTACAACATTTCATTGGTATGCAAAGTAGAATGGATATAGCATAATAATTCATGGTACATTGGAAACTCCACATGCTATTTTCAACAACAATTATTACAAATTTTAATTGGCACACAATAAAATGGCTTCAAACCTTCAAAATTCCTTTGTAAGATTTCCATGTTTGGATGTGTTTCAATAAAAAAATTGAACTACATTGTTTGGGTTGATTCCAAGAAATGTTAGGATGCGGTGTATGCTCTCAATTGCCAATTCTTAACTTTAAAACATCCTTTGCATTGGGTGATACTCTAGAGTTATCATGCCAAAAAAATTAAATTATCTACTTTACATTATCAGTTAGCTTCTTATAAACATGTGGAAGCCTCCTGGAAAAAGACCATGTATCATTTTGAAGAGGATCATCTATTCTTTCTCTTCTTGCAAGTTCTTTATCCAAAGTTTACAATTTATGTCAAAATCAATTCAATTTTTTCTCATAAAGCGAGCCTTTTTCAATTGATGGCTTACTAGGGTGGTTGTAATGACTCTCCGAGCAGCGCTCTTATCTTTTTCCTTGTTATTTTTTCCAATAGACTTGAGAGCATTAAATATATTTTTGACAATAATAGAATTTTCTTCGATCTTCTTGTTCACATGAATCTTCAATTTGGCTAGCAAAGGTCTCATCCTTTGTATCTTTAGCAATTGTACAAAAAGTTGGCATTGGTTGGTAAATGTCTTATTGCTAAAATATTGGTTGAAAATTTGTGTAGCCCACAACCCAACGGTTCATGTTGACCTCTTGCCTTCAAAATTGTTTATAATGTTCTCATCAATTTCAAGTAACCATTTAGGGGTTATTGAAGGTCTTTAATTTGGAATATGTCTTTCTTCCACACAAGGTTATTCATTTCTCATGTAATTTGGTGAAACATAATTTACACTTGGCTCAATATTATGTTCAACATCTTCAATTCCAACATTTTCACCTTGAACATTTTCATATCAATTTCAATAATTTCATTCCCAATTTCAATATCATATTCAACATCTTCAATTCCAACATTTTCACCTTGAACATTTTCATTCCCAATTTCAATATCATGTTCAACATTTTCACCTTGAAAATATTCAATTTCCTCTTCACTTGAAAGACCAAAGGGCTCAAGTTCAACCATATTTGACATACCTTGTCATCTCTTCCTATGACTTTCTCTATCTCTTTGTCTATATGCTTCAATTTGTTCTTTTTTAAGCTTTCTCTTACATTTTTTCTTCCGACAACTACTTCTCCCCATTATACCTCCAAAAATATGCTAAACAAATGGATTCTTATGAAAAATTTGAGTAGAAGATGCTCCAAAAATTTGATATTTGTCTCTTCCTATCTGAAATCATGTTTTTTGTCGCTTGCAAATAGAATGCAGGGTCCATTGGGATGCCCAAAACAGCCCACTTGGGGTTTTTCTATGGCCCACAAATTTGATATCTAATTTGAAAAACATTTCAAAATGTATTATAAGGGTAAGATTTTAGTGTTATAAATTGGATATCTTATTTTTGCACACATAGACCCAAGAGTAATTAGGAGGTGGAGGATGGGAAAGAGAGAGAGAGGGAGGGAGAGAGAGTGAAAGGGAGAGATAGAGAGATAGGGAAAGGGAGAGATAGAGACAGAGACAGAGACAGAAAGGGAGAGATAGAGAGACAAAGATAGAGACAGATGGAAAGGGAGAGAGAGATAGGGAGAGGGGGAGAGAGAGAGAGAATTAGGAGGGTGGAGGGAGAGGGTAAGAGGGGAAGAAGGGGAGAGGGGGAGAGAGAG
>VDFB02086081.1:9000843-9081025 GCA_007258455.2 Sequoia sempervirens | reverse complement strand
TGTCAAAGTTTGTTCAATTTTTTCTTGAGGGTTTCAAACATGAATTTGGAAAGAAGCTTGTTGAGAAAAAGAGATATGAGATAGTCAAATATTCTTTGTAGAGTGGAGGTGAAGGTTCTAGATATGAGTTGGTTATAAAAGAATGTAGTGTTGCTAATTTTATTTCAGATTTTAAGGACAATCTTTTCTACAAGTATGCAAGGCATAGCCATAGGTCTCAGTGGTTGGATCAAAAATTCAGGATGTGTAAGGACTCTTTTCCAATTGGCACTATTATATCAGTGGTTGATTTTGTAGAAAACTACACATTACAACCACAAAATGAGGTACAATCTCAGTATTACAATTCCATTCAAATTGCTAGTTTTGTCCACATAACATATAGACATGCACCTGATAGTACAAAAGGGGATCAAAAGATAATCAAAGAGTATCATTTTTATATGAGTGATGATAGATCTCACTCATCCGAGTATGTCCAACATTGTTTCAAGAATTTTTTTGAGTTCTCGCAGGAGCATGATATAGTAGTGGACCGACATCTCATTTGGTCAGATAACTGCAGAGGTCAATTCAAGAATGCTCATATGTTTTATTGGTTCAGTAGAATGCATGTAGAGAGGGATGTACCTCATAATTAGATTTATTTTTAAGGTGGGAAAGGGGAGCATGATGGAGTAGGTGCATGTGTAAAGACAACTCTAGTTAAGGAGCAATTGAAGATTTCAAGAGCAAAATTCAGTGATGCACGTTCTATTGTTGATTGGTGTAGTTCAACATTGTAAGAGGGAGGGACACTTGATTCAACATTGCGTAGATTATTTTGGTTGGTTGAGGAGGGTACAGTGGGAGGAAGATTGGATTGTCATACAATCAAAGATTCTTCAAAGATGCATTCATTTCAAAGCTTAGATGTAAGCACATGGACCATTTGGACACGAGAGTTGGCTTGTTTTTGTTAGAGTTGTATTCAGTGTGAGTGGGATCAATGCGAGTCAAGTGAGTGGGTGGATACATGGGTTCCATAGTATCTAAATCCTTTATCTCAAAAAATATCCATGACAAATGAAACAATAGAAAGTTTAGTTGATTAGACTGTCTTTTAGATCTACTACAACCAGGACATGTTTTTGCAGTTGCTGCACCATAGGGGAATGAAGAGAGATTAGACTATTGGTTGGATCGATGTGTACGGGTAAAGCATAAGCTATCACAAATGATGGAAGATGATAATGGGTTCATGTATCCTATAGGTTTAGTTGTGGTTGTAGGAACTTGGTTGCAAGCATACACGATTAGAAAGAATGGCATAGCTGCATTTGAAGACTACAAGAAACACAAAACCATTCTCATGTATTCACACCTTGTTATAGCAACAAATGTTAAGTTGTTGAAGCATCACACCAAAAAAAAGATAAAACAACTATGGAAACTTAGTAATGCTGACCATGAAGCAATATTGGATACTCTTAAGGAAAGAGATGACCCTTCAGGCACACTTGAATAGCATATTCAAGAATGGAAGGTATAATGCTTAGGTTCATTATGCTTAAGTTCATTAGTGTTCTTTGTTTAATACTTGCAAAAAATAATTGGTTGGCTGATGGGATAGTTAGGATAGTTGTGTTGGTCATATATATGTGTTCCCAACTCGAATTGATGGGTTGGTGAAAAGTGAAGAAAGAAGAATGTGTTGTTTAAGTCTCTTTTTCTTTGTATTTTCATACATTGGAGTCTACAAAATGCTTTTGTATGGATATGTATGTATTTGTATGACACAATAATCAATTGGAATGGATAGAGGAATGTATTACCTTTCATTTTATTTGGAATTTGTCACAATGTTGCTTCATGTTTGAAATTTTTTCATCTTATTGAACATATGTTCATGTGGGGAACATGCTAAGATAGGCATGACTATAACTTCGTGGGTATGAAACTGATGTAGAGTTGAAGAAGCTGAAATTAAGGTAATTCTCTAATACAGATACAGTATTTTCAAAGCTTTTAGTTCCATATGCATCTTTTTTCACTTTTTCTATCTATTATCCAAATAGATACTTCTCTTCAATCTACTTTTATTTAGTCTTATTACTGACACATTTTGCTTCTATGGTAAACTACATTTTCAATGTCATTCGCAATGAGGATCCTAACATTCACTTCAAATACATTGAAGCAATAGCCAAAATTGGACAAATCAAGGAGGTGGAACATGTAACCAAAGAGTCAAACTTCTAAATGTTTGTGATCAGTTTGGATTTGTATAATGCTTAGCTTCATTATGCTTAAGTTCATTAGTGTTCTTTATTTAATACTCATGATATTTTGTATACTCTTGCAATGATTTCTCATGAGAATTCTCCTCATTTTGTACTAGATCTTCTAGATGCTTCATTTTTCAAGTAGTTCTTTCATGTTTTGGAGCTGTATAAGAAAAAAATAGAGCATTGTAACTTAGTTTTCTTAGTCATAGCATTGAGAAACACACTTTGTAACAAATTTTTTAAAGCAAAGACACATTTAAATCTTGTATCTGCTGTAAGAACACATTTTCTCAATAAAATTTTAATATTTTTCCTTCTTAATAACTGTTTCATTATGTGAAAATGAATGATTGATTTTTTATGTTTTATGTTTAAACCTCAAAAGAATTGTCTCATTTCCAACACTTTCAGTGAACAAAAAACAATTAAATAAACTACCAATTGACTAAATATACTATCAATTGACAGAGCAGTGAATAAATATGACTAAATATAATGATTATGCAATTAATAAAAAATGTATCAATATAATACCATTTGCTATAAATCAATGAAAAAAACACTACCAAATTGATCAAATTACTAAATTGATCAAAAACAATTATGAGTAACAACCCATCAAAGATTGCTCCCCTTTTGCACTTTGGACTCTTAAGGGATTTCGCTGGTTGAACATAGATCAAACTACTTCAACTTGTTTGGGTGCAAAATGGGACCATACCTAGCCTAAACGTACCCATATAGACATGTTGAAACAATCGGTTTAGTCGCACGAGTTACAGATCAAAAGTTACACCCCTTTGCAAGTTTACACTGCTTGCAATTGACACTATTTCCATCAATTGAAAGCATGAAAGCACAAGAAAATTCCTTTTCGATATCAAAAATTGAGAGAAATTATTGCAAAGGGGCTCAACATGATCTTGTATCCTCAGACAAAAAGTTTGTAGGTATCACGGTTTCTGAGTAACAACCCGTCAAAGATTGCTGCCCTTTTGCACTTTGGACTCTTATGGGATTTCGCCAATTGAACATAGCTCAGATTTCTTTGGCATGCTTGGGTGTGAAAGGGGACCATACCTAACCTAAATGTACCCATCCAAATGTGTTGGAATAGTCAAATTGGTTGCACGAGTTGCAGATTAAAATTTACACCCCTTTGCAACTTTACACTACTTGCATTTTACACTTTTTCCATCAATTGAAAGCATGAAACCATGGGAAAACACATATAAGATATCAAAAACTAAGAGGTGTTATTGTAGACAGGCCCATCACAATCTCATAGCCTAAAAAAAAAAGTTTGTAGGCATCATGGTTTCTGAGTAACAACCTGCCAAAGATTGTTGCCTTTTTGCACTTTGGACTCTTAAGGGATTTCTTTGGTTGAACATAGCTCAGATTGCTTCAGCTTGTTTGGGTGCAAAAGAGGACCATGCAACTAAGCGTTACCCTTATGAACGTATTTGGAGCGATTCGGTTTGAGTGCGTCCCGAGTTATGGGAATAAGAAATTTACCTTTGCAACTTTGCATTGCTTGCATCTAACACTTTTTCCATCAATTGAAGCACATGGAACAACGGAAAACACCTTAGAGATATTAAAAACTGGCCGAGGTTATTGTAGAGGGGCCCAACATAATCCTGTAGCATCAAAAAAAAGTTTGTAGGAATGAGGGTTTCTGAGTAACAACCCGTCAAAGATTGCTTCCCTTTTGCACTTTGGACTCCTAAGGGATTTCACTGGTTGAACGTAGCTCAAACTGCTTCAACTTGTTTGGGTGTGAAAGGGGACCATATCTAACCTAAATGTACCCATCTGGATGTGTTGGAACTATCAATCTGGTTGCACGAGTTGTAGAATGAAATTTATACCCCTTTGCAACTTTACACTACTTGCATCTGACACTTTTTCCATCAACTGAAAGCATGACACCATGGGAAAATGCCTCTGAGATATCAAAAATAAAGAGAGGTTATTGTAGAGGGTCCCGACACAATATCGTAGCCTTAGAATTTTTTTTTTGTAGGCATCATAGTTTTTGAGTAACAACCCATCAAATATTTCTGCCCTTTTGCACTTTGGACTCTTAAGGGATTTTGTTGGTTGAACATAGCTCGAATTGCTTCGACCTGTTTGGGTGCAAAAAGGGACTGTACCTAACCTAAATGTACCCATACAAATGTTTTGGAATATCTAGTTTGGTCACATGAGTTGTAGAATGAAATTTACACCTCTTTGCAACTTTACACTACTTGCATCTGACACTTTTTCCATCAACTGTAAGCATGAAACCACGAGAAAATGTCTCCGATATATAAAAAAATGAGAGAGGTTATTATAGAGGGGCCCAACACAATCCCGTAGCCTCAAAAATAATTTTTTTAGGCATCACGGTTTCCAAGTAACAACCTGTGAAAGATTGCTGCCCTTTTGCACTTTGGACTCTTAAGGGATTTCGTTAGTTGAATCATCATTTTTTGAGTTCCAAGTTTTTTTGTGAGACAAGTAGAGATTGAGTTTGATGTGTCTACCCTATATATGGTTTCCCAAAGTGTTGGAAATTTTTTTGAAACCTTGGTGTCTTATTTGAGTCTTTAACCTTGGTGAATGTGTTCTGTTTTGTGAGAAGCCTTGAAACTTGAGGGATGGTGTCCTTATATACAATTTCTCAACCCCTTATCAAGTTGGGAGAGTGTCCTTATATACCTATCATCTATCTCAACCATTTACAACCACTTTTTAATCAATTTGTTAATAAAACTTCATTTTTGCACTTTCTTGCAAAAGTTGCTTGACAACATTTTAGCAACTTGACAACTTTTTATATTTTTGACAAATGACCCCAAATCACTTCAAAATTACTCTAAATGACTCAAAATGGTCATGGATGACCTTATTACACCCAAGAAACACAAATTCAATCAATAACCCAAAATGATTACCATGTATGCCTATGGGGCTCCTGATGTCCTTGCATTAGTGGACAACCATTAAAGCATAAATGATATAGGAATTTTGTCACATGTATTATATTTGCAGCTTCCCTTGTAGAAATGTATGGAAAGTGTACAAATTTGTTCATAACTAGGCTTCTCATATCCTTTGGCATGTGTATCAACATAAAACTATGATATTTTTTGAATTTCAATATGTAATGATAATCCAATATGAAATATGTAGTGTGAGACAATGACATTTGTGTAGTTAAACTTTATAGTTAAAATGTTAAACTTTACCATTTTTCTTGTCTTCCAAGTTGTTCAAACTATATAATATAACCATAATATAACTAAGCAATATATGATATAATTTGATCATTATTCATTATTTTTTATTGTGAAATGTATAATATAACCATTATTTTTTATGCTATTGTACATTGATATTTAACCATTGCTCAAGATTAAATTTTCAGAGAGTTTAAACATGCACATGAGGAACAAATTATTTGTATTCTCAACTTCTATATATCAAATTATCCAATAATCAAGTGTATGCCCTTATACCAAAATGACATCAATGCCAACTCAAACAAAGTTTTACAAAATGTGGCATATGCCATCTCGATATCTATTAAAAATATACGTGCCAAAATGTCTATCTCATCCTAAACTACTGGTGGATCATCAAAATGGAGCCTCTTTGAAGCACTCTTTGTCTTTGAAGGTACCTGCACAAGAAAAATTCAAACCACAATTGAGATTAGTTATATTATATAATTTAAAATAGAATAATTAACATCAAAATCAATATACATTGAATTATAATTGAACTCTAAAATTGAAATCTTGATTACCTCATTTCTATTTCTCTTCAAATGATCAAGAGTCCTAGAATATGCCCCTCTAAAAGAACCAATCAAACTAACTTTTGCAATGTTAATCTATATATGTGGACAAAAACATAAAATTGATACAAGTTAGCATACAATTTTTAGTAATAGGAACATATTTACCAAACATAAAATAAAATAAACACATACCTCTTTAGGAATCTCTTTTTCTTTATCTCCTTGAGGTGTTTCAACACCTACTCCTTGAGGTGTTCAAACACCTACTCCTTCAGGCATTGTGACACTTGCCAACAAGGATGTGTAGCTCATAATTTCCTATACATAAAAATGACAAGTATATGAAACTAGCAATCTATGCCGATGTATGTATAATAACTATAAGATCTTAAAAATATTAATTCAATCAAATTTGAGTTCAATTACCTTTCCCTTATCTACCATTGCATCTCCAGAGTCTGGATAGTGTTGCATCTCGCTTGCACTAGGTGTTTCCTATAAGAGGAAAATAAGATAAACATATAAATTAATATATAATTTCATTAATGACAATTCAAATGACAAGAAAGTATATAATAAAAAAATGTAAATGAGTGAGTGAGAAAATATATACCACTTGCATGTCGAGGCCAAATAAAATGGCCATGCGGGTGCTATCAGTAACCTATAAAAGCTCCTCCTCAGACATCAACTGTTAAATAGACCATGTAAATAAATATTAGTACTTGATACTATCTCTTATTAATATTAATTTAAAAATAAATGCAAGTTATGAAATTACAACTTAAATCTTACCTATGTAATTATTCCAATGCCCCCTCTCTAGCACAAGAGGATTCTGTAGGGTGTGCTCCAATCCCCTGCATCTAATCTCTTATATCATCCACATTATGGAGGTCAAAATCAGAATTATCGAAGGGATGCTCAGTGGGTTGTACAAGAGGACCCAAGAATATGTGGTGGAACATAGTGCACGTATGTGGCACACAGATATGTGGACCCGAGGAAGATGATGCAACATCACTTGATCCATTGCTAACATCACCAACATGTGGTTGAGCTACTGTAACAGTATGTGAAACCAAAAGATCACTCAAAGAGTGAATAGCCATAATAGTTTGTGTGGTTGCATCCTCGATAATATCTGGATGATGTACTAGAGGTGGCTGAGGAAGGGGAGGAAGGGGAACATATGGACCCTGGACTACTCTAACTACTCATGGTCTATCTTGGGGCATACCTCCACCGACGCCAGGGAAGGGCTTAATGTCAAAGTACTTGACATGTTTCCCTAACACAAACTCAGTATATAATTTTTTAATAAATTAAAATGGTACATCAATATTGTTGTTGGGTGGTTTATCAAAAACCATCCACCAACGATCCCAAAAGTTATCTACAATTTCCTTATTAATGCACCATTTTATAGAAAGTTTTGGTTTATTAACATTAATTGGCAGTTTGATGTGGGGGTTAACAAATAAAGAGGCTATTTGAGCTTTTGTTATTTCAAGATCTTTCACCTCTTTGTAAGACAATCCATCAGAGTAATATTCCCTCATGGTTTCTCGCCATGAAAGAATGAAATTATGTTGGGTGGAGAGGGTTTCTATATTTTTAATTATTTCTTTCAATGTGTTTGTCATTTGGGATAATCGAGGGATTGTATTATAAATATCACATTTGCCCCTCAATTGCTCCAAATTTTTACTAATTAATTGTTCAATTGATGGGCACATAGGTGGTGGAGAGTTTAGAATTTGTGGGTTTTGATTCTTAACCATAATACCTAATTAAAGTTGAAAAGTAATCAATCTAATTGAAATTACATAATATAAATGAAATTATTATAAAAAACCCTAGTTTTTAATAAAAATCCATTAAAAACTAGTTAAAATTATACAAAAATTGATTAAAACAAAAAAAAACCAAAAACTTACCTTATAAATCGGATATTAGGAAAAATATGATATCGAATATGCCCCCTTATTGTCGCTGTCTGAGACACTATGGCTACCAAGGTTTAAAATGACATGTGGCAGCCACTTTTTGGGTATATATTACCCAACACAAATCGGATATCCAATAAAATTGAATATCTAATTTTATCAGATATCAAATATATATTACTTTGGGTTGGGCATTGCTATGGAGCAATGTACTAACACCCAACCCAAAAGAATAGTCAACTTGGGATTTCTCGCATTTTTGGGTGAATGCAAAACCCTACTTTTTCATATCGCCACTTTTTAGCCCATCATGATCTTGCACATACCCACAAAATGAAAAGTACACCACCATGCATGTCAGTTTGGTCTAAGGGCATGCATACCATTGAGTTTCATGATGATTCTTAGAGCACTTATGTATTAGGGTTAAATGGTGTGGATTATATTTCCATTATACATCAAAATTTTATGCCATGCCTAATGCATTTGTTTATGCATCATAATTGAGTGACATTGACTCTTATATTTGATTGTTTGAATGGAGTACGACATATGTGTTTGGTTGAATTGCATATTTGAAAACATCCTACCAAATTTGGATATTGTGTTAAGCATACATCATAACTAGTGTTCATTATGGTGTGCTTAGTGTGTTTATTTATGCATGTTGATTATGAATTTTTGAGTGAAGGTTCTAATAACATATATGCCACTAACTTGTATGGATTTTAGTTGATGGTTACAAATGATTTTGTATGGAAGTTTTTTGAAAGTTGCTTGTACATGCATTATGGTTGAGTGACACTGATGCTTCTACATGACTGCACGAAATTTGCATGAATGAATTGATGATATATATCATTTTGTTGTATGTTGGGTTTTTTTGAAAGGTTGCATTAGATTTGTATGGCATTCTTGGTGTTCTTGTTTATACATCATAGTTGAGTGCAATTGATTCCTACATGATTGTATGGATTTTGTATGAAGGATCTAGTGACATAGATAGAGTTGTATGCTAGGGTTGATTTGAAAGTACTAATTACATGTATTTCATTGAATTTAAGGTTTTATTTGAATATTGCATCAAAATCATATAGAAAATTTGGTGTGGGTCAAGGTTGATTGATATATATGATAATATCCTATGAGCGTTATTGCTTTTGTGTGAAATATGCATTATGAATAGTGTGCATCAAGCCCATATGGTATGCCTAGTGTGCTTATTCATGCATTATGATGATACAAATTTTATGTGGAGGGTCAAATAACGTGCATGTCATGGAGTTGTATTTGGTTTGTTTAATGGTTGTATAACACTCATATGGTGTGCATATAGTGTTTTTTCATTCATCATGGTTGAGTGATGTCTTATTTTTTCATCATGATTATTGTATAGATTTCACATGAACAATCTAATGAACATGTATCTTGTTGAGTTGTAAGGAATTTGTTTGAAGGTTGCATCAAACTCCTATGGTTAATGTTCTTGTTTATGTATCATGGTTGAAAGATAGTGATTCTTATTCATGATGATTTTAAGCTTGAAGGTTTTAATAGCATGAATGTCATTGAGTTGTAATTTTTTTGTTTGATGGTTGCATTATTCATATGGTTTGTATAGAGTGTTTGTACATATAGCACCACTAAGTGACATTGATTTGCATCAAGATGATTATATTACTTTTACATGAACACTCTAATGACATATTTCATTAAGTTGTATGGGATTTTCTTGAAGTTTTTAATGAATTTTGTGTAATTTATTTTATGAAGGGTCTAGTGATATATTTTATTGAGTCAAGTATGTAGTTACTTTGAAGGTTCTAATGACATGTATGCCATTAGGTGAATATAGTGTTTGTACATAAATCATTATTAACATTAATTTTTATCAAGATGATTCTATGACCTTTGTGTGAATAGCATAATGACATAAATGTCATCCAGTTTTGAGGTTTTTCTTTCAAAGTTGCACCAAACTTTTATGGTGTGCATAATTAGTTTGTTCATGTATCATGGTTCAACAATATTGAGTTGTATGGAGTTTGTTTGAAGGTTTTAATGGTATATATGTAATTGAGTTGCATGGGATTTGTTTTAAGGTTGCATAAAACCTTTTGTATGTAATCACCATGTAAAAGAATCAATTCCACTCAATCATGCAACATGAACAAGCACACTAAACACATCATAGAGTTTTTGTGCAATATTCAAATAAAACCCATACAAATTAAGAAAAGAAATCTGCTCATTTATCCGTCAACCCTCATGTTTCTAAGGACGACTCTTTTTTCCTTTTTTATGCTGCACATTTATGACTTTATTCAACCACATTTATGAATTCATTTTCTGCTCATATATGACTTCATTTGCTGCTCATAAGACTATCATAATCTACTCTTTTCATGTTGATTGCCTTATCTATGAGACCACATTTATTTGAGGCATATTTTCAAACAGCTGATTGCCTTGTCTATGCTACCACATTTTTCATACATGTCTACCAAATAATTTTATCAAATAGTTCACTACCTTGCGGCTATGGCTAAAAGATTTTATTGTCATGGCATTCCATCACCATGAGACCACATTTATTTAAGGAATTTTTTCAAAAAATTCACTACCTTGTCTATGCTATTGCTTAATATTATGCTTTGATATATTTTTTCCAAGCATCCATATCTTGTTTGAAAGCACCTATTTAAGGATTTTAGCCATAGAAGCAAGATAAAATGCTTTATTAGACATGTATAGAAAATGTGGTAGCATAAACAAGGCAATGAATTGTTTGAAAAAATGCCTCAAAGAAATGTGGTCTCATGGTGATGGAATGCCATGAAAATCCACTGCCATGCCAAGTTGGCTTGTCCATGACTTGTCATGGAATTCCATCACCATTAGACCACATTTCTTTGAGGCATTTTTTCAAATAGTTCACTGCCTTGTCTATGCTATGACATTTTTTATACATGTTTACCAAAGCATTTTATCAAATAGTTCACAACCTTGTTGCTATGGATAAAAGTGGTAGCATTGAAAATCCATAGCAATTTTATTGTCATGATATTCCATCACCATGAGACCACATTTCTTTGAGGATTTTTTTTAAATAGTCCATTGTCATGTCTATGGATTTTCTATGGATTGTCATGGCATTCCATCACCATGAGGCCACATTTCTTTGAGGCATTTTTTCAAATAGTTCACTGTCATGTCTATGGCTTGCCTATGGCTTGTCATGATATTCCATCACCATGAGACCACATTTCTTTGAAGAATATTTTAAAATAGTTCATTTCCTTGTATATGCAACCAAATTTTCATACACGTCTACCAAAGCATTTTATCAAACAGTTCACTGCCTTGCTGCTATGACAAGCAAATGCAATTTTTTCATCTATCAAAATTTAGTTATTAGTTATGCAATGTGAAGTAATGCTTTGAGTTTGAAAGACGTGCAATGCAATGTAATCAACGATATGAATATAAAATACAAAATCTATTTTTTACAATTCATTAGTTAAACTCTTTAGCATCAAGGTAGTGAACTATTTGATAAAATGATTTGATAGACATTAGCAACAATTAGCAAAGAGAAAAATCTATTTTAAAAGAAATCATTAGTAGCAAGGCAATGAGTTGTTTGAAAAGATGCCTCAAAGAAATGTGGTCTCAAGGAATTCCATGACAAGAAAATGCAATTGCAGCCGCTCCTAGTTATTAGTTATGCAATGTGAAGTAATTGTATAAATTTTGAGGT
Organism: Sequoia sempervirens; assembly: GCA_007258455.2. Taxonomy (NCBI): domain Eukaryota; kingdom Viridiplantae; phylum Streptophyta; class Pinopsida; order Cupressales; family Cupressaceae; genus Sequoia; species Sequoia sempervirens. The sequence continues at coordinate 9,069,256 of VDFB02086081.1, read as the reverse complement.
TGAATTTGTAAAAACTCTATTGTAATAAAAAATTGTCATCTATTAGCTATGGTCTATCCTATACCTAATTTTTTAACTTATTTTCTTGGGCTTTTCACCTTTGGAACTCTATCTTCTTTCAATCATAGGGTCTATCCTTCTTGCTAAAGAACCACATCAAATAAGATGTACATGAATTGCAAAAAAGAACCAAATCAAGTAACTTGAAAAGGTGTAATACAAGTGTAAGTTTGAGTTTTAGTCTAAGATAAATATGAAGTCATATTAAAAATTGGGAAAGAATGCAATTTAAAAAATTGAAACTTTATAATATATGTGCAAACTTAACTTTATAATATATCAATTTAACATGACTTTACAAATTCAATGTACACACTTAAAAATAAATCCAATGAACCATCTAGATCCACTCTACTCTTTATTGTGTCAAGTATTTCCTCATTGTCAGACTCAAACACCTTCCATAAGTTCTTTTTCATAGGTCTACCTCGATATTTGATCAAATGAACGTTGGCTAGTACGACAAGGTTGGAGTGGTGAAGAATCTTCCAATGCATAGTAAAGTCCTCAAATAACCAAATTGGAGGATTCTTAACTGGGTACATTCTAAGCCATGCTCCAGTAACAACCATCGAACCTATAGGATATTCTATGTTTTCTCCATCTATAACTAGGGCCTCCAATTGCCTTTTGGCCTCGATACAATGACACGAGTAATAATTTGTTTCCTCTTCATTGTATTCATTTGCAATCATTGCATAAACATTCCCTGCATTGATATTTTCATCCAATTAGATGTATTTAATGAACATTACAATAAAACTACAAAGTAAGATAAAACTAGGAATTTTGTATTAACTATGCAAGAAGACATATTACCTGGTTCTAGTAGATTTGATACATGACCAAAGTCAACAAATGATTACATATCTATGATTTGTACAACCATCAAGAGCTCATACATGTCAAGTGGGGTTAGACTTCTTAATGACCAATTGTCAACCCACTCTTTTGAGTCATAGTCATTCCATGCTTGAAGTGTACATGAAGAACAAATGCATTCCATCTTCCACATATGGATAGTCCATGAACCTACATTGGAGCTTCTAAAAGAGTGTAGCTCACTTGTTCCTATCAATGTAGTCCTCATATTTTGCAATGTTAGTATCATCTACCATCCAAAAAAATCTACTAACTAAAGAATTACCTTCGTTAATTGAACCCATCGCATGATTACACCAGTGGAAAATTGATTTTGCATCTATCAACTTTGGACTATCTTTGTACTTTAACTCTTCTTGTGCTAAGGCTCTTTTGATACATGGTCTTGCACCATTAGGCTCCCCCTTTCCATGTTCGACCTTTGAGAAATTCCATATATGCTGAAAACCACTAATCCCATGTATCTTGCTCAACCAATAACAAAATTCTAGAGTTCTTGAATTGAGATGCATAATTATCTGACCATATGATATGCTCACTAAATGGTATGCCCCTGCTAGCCAAATCAACGTAGAAAATTTGAAAGCAACCTTACATGAAATCTATAGAATGTGTGCAATCATCATTGATGTAAAAGTGATACTCCCTCAATACCTTCCTATTATCCTCTATAATATCAACTACATGAATGAATTCTACATGCACAAAAATAGCAACCTGTGTGGAGTTGTAGTATTACAATTTCACCTCATTTTGTGGCTATAGTGTGTAGTTCTCTACAAAATCGACAACTAAAATGATGCTATGAAGTAGAAATGTGTCCTTGCATAATTTGAGCTACGAGTCCAACCATCGATCACTATGTGTATTCCTTGCTCATTCATAGACCACATGATCATGAAAAATACCCATAAATTGATACACTATAATCTTATCATTGACCAATTCACACTTTTTTTCTTTCCTATATTTTAGATTGTATGCCACTGTCTTGTATTTTCCAAATTCCATAATTTCATTTCCAACTGCACGTGTACTATCCATGTGTCATAAAATAGGAGAATGTTGCAATCCAGCACAATGAACACATGTTCCATCCAAACAAGATTTCCTGTAAAATTTTTGACCTTCCACTCTTTCACATAAAAGGTAGATAAGAAATCCCTTGAAGATCTAGGTGGAGGCTTTATGTTACATTCCTATAAAATAGTGGAAAACATCATAGTGGTTAGAAAAATCAATATATACTCTACAACAACAAGTAGTGTGTGTGTGTGTGTGTGTGTGTGTGTGTGTGTGTGTGTGTGTGTTTTATTTTGACACAAAAGGGCTTTAGCATTTAAAAAAAAACTAACAAATTTTAACTTGAGGATACATCTCTACAAATTTAGCAAAAAATTGGGTTTGAGTGGTATCCAAAATATGTTTTGGATGTGGCTCACAGATTTGACTAGACCAATTCTCCTTATTACAACATATCTTTGATTGGGAGAGACTCAAGGCTTGAATAATTTCTTAATATTTCTGTGGTAGTCTACCTCAGAATGACCATAACTCATTATTATTTGGATCCTCCACTCTTTCATGCCTTCCTTTAGCTCTCATTAGAGATTATCTACTTATTTTCATAGTTTACTCATCTTTGAAAGGATCATCTTATTCCTGGTTTAATTGCTTACCAATGTTGATATCATCACATGTTGTGTGGCATTACTATCTTTCATGCATGAGGTAGAACCCACACTCTCATATGCATTCATCAGATTCTTTACAATGGCTTTCTCACTTGAGTCATCCAATGTTCTTAGCCCAAGAATCTTCATTTTGGGCCTAAAATTGACTTGCCTCATCATTTCAACAAATAGTTGACATCTTCTAGTCTCATTTAGCTTCAAAAAAATAATCTCCATATCCTCCTTGCATATCTTTGACATGTACATTTTGGAATCTTATCAGCCATTGGTTTCAAAACATTAGCATCAATATAAAACAAATATTTAGGTTTCCTATGCAAAACTCTAGGAGGATTTCTCAAAGGTAAAGTTGTATCAACATTAGTAATGTCAAAAAAATTGAGAATAGATGACATACTTTCAATTGGAAATGAAAATGATGACATACCTTGAAATTGACATGTAAACAATGTTGTACCTTCAACTTCAGATGTGGTATGTGGAGTGTCTTCAAATAGCGTTGTGTTTGCTAATGTACTTTCAACACCACATGTTGTATATGGTGTGTCTTAACTTGGAGATGTGACTATTGATGTACTTTGAACATTGCATATTATAGATGGTGTGCCTTAAACTTCACTTATGGTTGATGATGTGCCCATAACTTTGGGATTCATTTCTCTCATTGCACGAAGATTTTTCATACATTTCCTTTGTGATGCCAATTCAACATTTCTCTTAGATTGCATGAGAGTTTCTTCTTTTATGGGGTTCAATTTCTTTTCTTCACGAAGTTGCCTCATTGTTTCTCTTGTACTTGCATTTTGGCTTCACGATCATTTGGTGTTAGAGGCTTTGCACATTTCCTTAGCATGATGTTCAATGCTACATTTTCACAAACACAAAGGAAAAAAGTAATTCTCACTAATACAAAAATATAAAAATCAAATGAAAACGATTGCAATTGATCTATGTAAAAAGGTGAGAAGCACAAAGTTTAAATTTAAACAAAAAAACTCTTGATAAATAATTGAATCATACAAACATGACAAATATGACCTTATATAATCAAATTTTATCTAAAATCTTCAAAATTTACACCAAGATAATACTCTTTCATGAAGGGTAGCAATAATACTATTTTATGAAGGACAACAATAATAAGTCAACTTTGTAATGAAAAATATGAAAATGCATGGAATAATGAAGATGTAATGACATTGGATTGAAGGCTAAAAGTGAAATTAAGGGAGAAAAAATTCGTGACTTCACACCTTGTGATAGTTATGGTGAGGAGAAGCTTGTAGAGTATGAACTTAACTACCTCATTGATGTTCTCCCTTGTCATGTCATTAAGAATTGTGATACCATTGATGCTTCTACCATATGTACTTCCTTTCATGAGGATGAGTAGATTGGGTCTGCACTTAAGGATGCATTGGTTGACATGAATGACACCAAATGGACATGGTTTTCCAATTTGAAGAGATTTCCTTGGAAGGGTACATTTTTATGATCATATGGATGTGTATGAGTTGTTCCTTTGGTGCAAGGTGTGAAATATTCCCCATGTTGACTATGTCACAACAAGGCTACAAGTGGAGTTTGTTCAAGTGAGGAGATAAGAAGAAGAATGTTGCAAGTTTGATAACAAAAATGGCATGTCCTTTGAAAAATCATAGAAAGGAACACAATAATAAAGGAAAATATGTAACTAATGGAGCAAGGGGTAGATTATATCCATAGCCAAGGTCTTATTGAATAGAACAAGGGGTAAGTTGTAGCCAATCATTTGTACACTCGTTGAATACGACAATTTTATACATAATATAGGTAGTAGGCAATTGCAACTTAAAAGAAAAGGAAAATGAAAGCCAATTGATCTATGTGACAAACAAAGAAAAATATGCAGCTAATGGAGGAAGGGGTAAGCATTACATCCATTGTGAATGTCTTATTGAATGGACCAAGAGGCAGATTGTATCTAATCATTTGTACACTCATTAAATATGACAATTTGCTACATAATATAGGTAGTAGGCAATTGCAACTCCCGTAGTCTATATTTTATCTCTTAAGAAAGTTTCTAAGATAAATAGCATGTTCTTAATTCTTCATTATAGTGGTGGTTTCTACTATAAATATAGTGTTATTAATCATTTTAAGATTTCCAAAGCCACCTACATTCTAGCCAATGTAGAGTGAATCAATTTGTTTATTTTTAGGTCATTTTCTAAAAAACAAATGAAAAAGAGTGAATTCCACTAACCATGATGGAAATGGACTACTATAAACACTACAAATGGAATACATAAGTATTTTTGTGTTAATTTGAAATACTTTATAATGCAAGTTTCCATGAATTCATCTAAATTATGTCATAATTTTTCATTTTTTTCTTCAAACTCCTATAAAATTAACGTTTCATGCAATTTCCATCTTATTCAATGATGAATTCTATGGAAAATTTATGATTAATAAAATTATGAAAGGAATGGTCTATATTGTCAAAACTAAACAAAAAAAATTAATATAAGCATTTCAATTCTACAAAAATGAATATAGTACCTGAGATAATCAAATATGATGTAGAAACTTCAAATTATATTCTTCTACATTGTCCAACAAGAAAATTGGTGCTCAAAAGGTGATGGAGCAAGCATAATATGGTACCACAAAAAATTAATTGTATAAAAAGGTGTTTTCTTGTTAGAGAAAGTGCAAAACTAGATAGAGACAATGAATTGTGGGCCTATATCACAAGTCAACTCCCTACTTACCATATTTTGTAAAGGAAATTTGGTGCTCACCAGATTTGATGAGCTCCAAATGTGTTGCATAACAACCTTTCAATTTGGTGAGCTCCAAATATGATGTTCTAAGGCTTTGCAATTTAGTGAGTTCCAAATGTGCTATATAGAAAATTTGTAATTATGAAGGCCTTGACCCTACACAAAGATCTACTTTTTGTGTATGTTTTGCACAATCACCCCGCCAAAGGTGGGGACCCCCCTCTTTTCACTCTTGATGGGTCATTTTTGTTCCCGACAGGCTATTATGATCTTGTCTTGCTTTGCATGCCCCCATTTCCTAGCTTAAGTTGGCCCTAGGCCTTAAAACGATCAATTTCATATCGGCAGAAATCACCAACCTAAGTTTCCCCAAGTCATTTACCAGTGCAAGCTAGACCCTGTGGGTTTCCCCTTTCTTCTCACCCAACATTTGCTAACCTTCATGGACTCGCGTTTATGGTTTTCCTCTTGCTATTCATAGTTGTCCTTTTCCATTCACCTATAGCCGAGCCCACCATGTTCGCCTGATGAGTAGACCCCACACCCTTTTCACCACTACGTCCTTCATGCTCCGTAGACCTACAATTGTAGATCACCCTATGCAGGTTTCCATCCTCACTTCCACTTGCATAACAGGCTCTGCATTTGGCCCTGCCATCCCATCTTTGCTATTGTCGAAGCAAGCCTAGCCTGATACACACTTTAAAATTGCTTAAGTTTGAAATGATCATGGGACTCTACATGGCTTGCCTTCACCCAAGCGTCATTCTCTAAACGTCTTAGCTCTCGCATCACCCCTTAGCTTGGATCTTGCTTGTACCATTTTGTCGAAGAAAACCTTAAGATCCATGGGCAAGCTTTTGGGTTGAAACCGACTTGCGAACCCGCCTTTGTGGGCCCTCGCATGTGGGAATCCATTAGCCCATTACCTTGAGGCCATTTTTTTGAACGATGAAGCTCCATTGACTCATGGCCTGTCAATTCCATTACCCTCTTGTGAGCTTCCCCATGGTGGATATCATTCATCAATCGACCATTTTCAAAATGATGTCTATGCACAGCTTTCCCACTTCCTCCATTCACATAGGTCTACTTCGGGGTCATTTTCGTAATCAATAAACACCAAACCTCTAGAAACTAATCTATACGACACAAGTTCTTCCTAGCCCTACTTAATAGATCTTTTTCTATTGCAAACAGTGACACTTAAGGTCAGTCCCAATGGCGGTTGACTATACGGGACCCACCATGCGGGCCTTCATTTGGGCCATGTCATTCCTCCTATGACATTCATGAAACAATCACCAACATACTCATACCTGCAGACTTGAAACATGCGGGGCCTACTATTGTCTCTGCCGCCACCTGAGTTATCCGCTGCAATTCTCCTTAAAGCTTTATTAGGGATTCCTATGTTGGCAGTGGTGAATTGAGGTCCGATAGGATTATCAACCAACATACAATTCTATTGAAATCATGACGCGACTTGATGTGGGCTCTCACTCGAAAGTAGTTTATGTGGTAAGCTAGCCACTTCCTATGGCTTCAAAAGATGAGAGAAAATAAAAGTAAATTGGAAATTATCTAAAATTCATAATGGTATATAGCTGCCTTCAAGAAGCAAGGACCTTTACATTAGGACAATGTGTCGACCGAGTTAAGATCGAATGGCAGAATGATTGAGTGATAGAGTGTTGAGGAAACTCTAAGCGACATGGTTATGAGGTAGTAAGAATGCCATTAGGGTGATGCAAATAAATGTGGTGGGAGGGTTCCCGTAATATGAATTTGGATCCTTTTATCCTTGATGTTGATCTTCATAATCTCAACCCGTAGCATGGCTAGAGAGATAACAAACGATTAAAGAAATGAATGTTGTGGATGGGACAAAAATCGGATGAGAGGTAGAATGTGGCCTTCCATGACATACCCAGAATGGTCTCGGGGTGGCTATAGCAGTGTGTTTTGGTGATGAAGAAGAGGGACTTGTTATAAATAATGTTAATGTTCCCCTTAGCACCTTCTCAAGTTGGTGAGGCTGGCTACGAGAGCGTGTATGTAGGATTCTCTCCACAGGGTGTTGCCTTTCATCTACCTTCTCTCAACGGCATTTCCTGGACTTCCTTCCACACCACCACCTCTACGGTAACCTTGGCTATAGGTTCTACCATATGGACAACCATTGGTTTGGTTTCATCTTCTTCATGACCCTCGCATCATGGCCGTCCACCTCCTATTCCCCGTGTTTGAGTGTTGTGTGGGACCCACAAAAGTCAGCGCCATGCCATTTGGAATCAACAAACATACCTTAGTGATTGAATCTCAGAGTTATGAGAGGCTAATATGGAAATGCTAATGGCTGGCCACCTTCATGATTGGTAGCCTTATTGAGTTTTTAATGACAATATCTAAGCATTATAGAGGCTGTTGCACGTGATCCATCAAGTATTGAGGCCGATAGAATGGGGTTATTTGAAGATAAGAATTTTGTTGTGTAAGAGCGATGTTTTCCTTTCATCAGTGGTGTGGATTCATGTCATTTTGTTCCAATTAATGAATTGGGTGCTCGCGCTGCAACACAGGTTCTCAACCTTGCATCAATGTCACCTAGAACGACATCCTCATCAATGTACCCCATATTTCTCCACCCACGCCTCTCTCGATGGGAATTGTTGATGCAGAGCCTGCTCCTTGACTTACCTATGGACGTCACCCTTGTGGGATCCACAATACATAATTCCAATCAAATCATGCCGATGTCCTCACAACAGTCTCCTGCCAGCTCCCTGCAAATGGCTTTCTACTTCATTCTTTTTGTAAATCACCAGATGATGTTATATTCTGACCACAACCTTACGATGATCTAAGGATCAAAGGTGTTCAACTCACATAACTGTATGAGAAATATTTTTAATCACATGACACCAGTTTGGACAATGAGTTCATGGGTACAAGGTACCTACTGGAGTAAAGACGGCTTGGGCTGAAATTTTTAGTGTCGTTAGTTATGACCCTCTGCTTGTTGGAGCCCACAATTGGTGAACAGGGATACCCATAGATGTTGATGCTCATTCATGGTGGTACACATGGGTGTTTGTTTTAGCTTGATAAGTGTTTCTGAGCTCAAAGGTTTGTTGAAGTAATTATTGGAGAAATGGTAATGGCTCATGAATAAATGGCAGTGCGGGCAGGGTATCCTAATGGGCCATTTATTCAAGAAATTGTTGGTCATAGGATTTCTTGTCTAAAACATTGTTCTCAAATGAGATTCTAAAAGGGGGGTGGGTGGAGATTCATTTGAACAAATGACAAGCGAGGCCATGTCTGTGGGACCCCAAGCGTGGGACTCTGAGCTCCAAGCGCTTTCATCGAACGACTCTCTCACTCCATCTTCTCTTATCTTTCATTTCGAGGAGACCATACATGTGGGTTCCATGCCATATGATGCCACTGTCACCCTACTACCTCCACCCACGACCTTCTACCATGTGTGTTCTGTACCCCATGATGTTGGCTCATTCTTCATCATTAATGATGACATATTTCTACCAACACCCCGTGTTCTTTGCTCTGTGCCCGAGTTGACCGTCATATGCTTTTGATGCATTGTTGATGCTGACCAAGATATTACTATGCTTGACCAACTTGCACTAATTAACGGTAGGAGGGAGTCTGATTATTTCAATTTTTCAAGGTCATGTATATATTTGTGAGCATCAGTAACCCATCATCTATTTTCTATACTCCTTCGCAAATTAGTGCATAACACTCTTTTCCTCATTGTTGGTGGGGAAAGGTGGGGCGATAACTAATGCCATTAGTAATTGTGCATGGGAGTGGGATGGCATTCGAAGGAGGTTTTCACCAAAGTAATTCATATATGATTTTTGAACTAGAATGATGGATCTCGTACATCTACATCAATATCATATTCAAACTATACCAAAGAAGATGGACTCAATGGAATCCACCATATGGAGTTTAACTCCTTAATCGATAAGGATCCAATGAACATCAAACGAAGGGTATAAATATAAGAAGGTCTATTGAAGAATGAGAGAAGTGGACTGATAAAGGAACTAATCGAGCATGAGAGGGGTGGGCGGTGTTGTTAACCACTTGACACCAGAACCAAAAAGATACAAGATGACAAAGGCTTTAATGAAGAACCATTATGTTTACAAGAGGGAGGTGTTAATGTCCCATGCAGTCGATGGGGCATATGAGTCTATTTGCCTTAGACTGCTACATGAATGACATTCTGACCGTGGTGCCCTGCAACCTTCAGCCCAACAAAAATCGTGAGTGTGGGTCCCACACCTTTGAAGGACATCCGAATCGATCGTGATCACAATTGCATTCTTATGATGCCTTCCCACCTCCTTCTACCTGCACCCTCATCTCATGGATAGTGGTCATGATTAGTGTTCCCGCAAGAGGCATTGGAGCATTTAGAAAAGGAATGATATCTTCGATGTGAAAGATTGATCAGGGTGACCATTTAAAAGGGGTTTGGAATTTAAATAACGACATTTCATCTCTAGAATCAACTTTGGGCATTATGCTAGGGTCCTTGTTTACATGAATAGATGATTTAATGATGCTTTGATTATTGCACTATAAATATTATTTACAGGATAACAAGAGGGAGATCTCCTCCAATTTCAAGGAAAGGACATGCTCACATGGGGGAAAGTATCAGAAGGAATGTCTTCATGTCTAGAAGCATATGGAACCTTGTCAGGGGTTAAGTTTTGGTTCAACACTGCAAGGGTAGGTAGTTCAAGTACACTCCAACAATGAATAGGCTAGAAAGAATATGAAGCCATAAAGAAAGACCGACCCTCAACTTGATCTAAAAGGTAAGGAAGATAAAGTCGTGAAGGCTACTATCCAGATAATGAATTTTCATGTTGCCAACCAAGTTTGCAAAATAATGATAATCAAGGATCACTTGCGGAGCTTGGCCTGAGAGAGGGATTTGATTCACAAATGTTGAATGACTAGTATGGCCAAACCAATCTTGCACAAACAAGGGACAACTTGTCAAGGAGAGGAAACCAATAAGCTAATGGCTACATGATAAAGGAGGTTAGTGCCAGGGAGGCTGAGTGGCTGCTTACCAAGATCAAGAATTGCCAAATTTGTCTTATCTTTTCTAGATGATCATAATCCGTTAAGGGATGCCCCATCAAATCAGGAGGTAGCTAAGCTTTCCAACAATGGTACAAATATGTAAATATGGCTCGTTTGATTCACTAAATGATGCTGCAAACACATCAAGCAAAGGGCAGCCTTTTGAATAGTTTCAACTACAGTAAAAGAGCAATCAGCTAAATGACAAAATTGCTACTGTACTCAAGGCACTACAGGATAAAATAGAGAAAAGACAAGGAATGCATTTTTAATTGCTATATAATGAGGTCTAGGTGAAACCCTAACTTGTAATCAATCTAAGCCACATAATGTAATTCAATCCTAGCCATTCATTTGGGCTTTGGAAAACTATAAATAGGGGCTTTCCCCTCATTTGTAAATGGTTGGAGAGCTGGTGTAAAAGGATTTTGTAGTAATATAAATAAATATTGCATGATTTATGGGTGTTTATTTTGAGTTTTCTAATTGTAGTGCATGGTTCTACTTCCCTATCAGTTTAGTTTGTAGTTTCTTGAATGGAAGTGATAATTGAAATTGCTGTTATGGTATTTGATGAACTTTTAGCCCATACTTTTAGCACTTGTTGATGATAAATTGCTGTGTAAAGTTAGCTTGGGCTTCTTTATTTCAATGTTGCAACTTAGTTCAATTTCATGTTCATGATGTGCATGTAAAATCTAAAAATCAGTAGACCTTAGGAGATTACACTGGTTTTGTATAGTTGTAGGCTTCTCTTGGTCAAGAAAAACCTAGTTTAGGAAGTTTGTCTACTATAATAGCCTCCATGATTACTGTTCATTCATAGATTAGGTCTAGGAACTTCTCTTCCCTGCCCTTTTCGACTTTTCTTTTAATATTGACTTTGAACAAGGTTCATTGCACATTGTAAAGTCAAATCTAAAGCTGAAATAGGAGTTCTAGATTATTGTTTGAACCTGCAGCAACTGAACATCAATTTCTACATCTTAAGAACTCCATTTGCAAACCCAACTTCCCATGCTTTGTAACTCAATCATAAGTCTTCCCTATGATTACCAGTAAATCACATGAAAAAACTAAGATATTGCACTTTCAAGACCTGACATTCGAGACCTTGGGATAGTGTTTTGCAATTTGATTGTTGAAGATTGTCTTTCAAGAGAGGTAGTGCATTCGTGTGCTACCTGTGTTGAGAAGTGTATAAAATACCCATCAACAGAAATGGCACCAAAAGGAGGGTGGCATGTTGAGGCTACGAAGCTGAAAGTTGGAAGTAGAAAAGAGAACCTTCAAGAAGAAATCTGAGATAGGAAGATCTCCTTATATGTTGGAATTTTAAAATCAATTTTTTTTTAAAGGAAATCAAAGTTGAGTTGAGATAGAACAACATTTGAAAATCAACATTACTCAGCTACATGTAGATTTAAATACGAGATTGAGGAGACCATTGCAAAAATTTGCATTGGAAAATAGGTGTAGAATCCATTGCACATGTAGGCATAGTGAATTAGGATGTTTGACTTTCTTGGACAAAATCGAAAGGGTCTTGCAAGGAGAAATTCCCTTTTTGGAAATATATCAACCTTTAGCTCTTGCAGACCCATAGGAAGAGTTGACAACCATGCTAAGGAATTCAAGGGGCTGATCCAAGAATTTTTGGATAGCGAAGATGGATGAAGATTGGAGGAGGTATTGATGTCAAGTTGGTGCAGATTTCACAATGCACCTCATTTAGAAGTTACTTGTTCATCATGCACAAACATTATCACTCAAGTCAAAGGTAGTTTGCACAAGTTAGAGTATCCATCTCTTAATAAAGAGGACTCATTCCATGAGGTGGGAGAGTTGTCAACATCTAGAGGACAACACATTGAAGATGAACCAAGAAATTTGACACAAGGTAGTATTGTGACAACAAACACTGAAGATGACAATCAAAGGAAAGAAGCTAATTTCCTTGGGATAGTAGGAAGCTTTGACGGAAGTTTAGTTGGAAGGAAAATAGAAATCCTCCAATCTAGAAGAAGAGTCGTCGGTAGCTAAAGATGAATTAACAAAGTTTGCAGCAATGTATATTGAGGCAGCCAGCGGAACTACCAAAAAATAGAAGGAAGAAGAGGCTGATAGCCTTGGGGCAGCAGAAAATGATGATTAATGCATAAGTGAGATCATATTAGAAGACCTCTCCTTCATGAATGACAACTATCAAGCATGCGAAGATGAGAATTTAGAGGAGTGGGGACAACCTCATGCCACGACTGTTTACTATCAAACCTCTTTCCTGAGTGATGATGAGGACCCAATAGTGGAAAGATACAATGAGCTCATCTCAAGAATCTTAAGAGATTGGTCAGAGCTAAGACATCAAGTATATTTGGAGGTGTTGTTGTTACCGAATTGTTACAAACTTCATGATTCATCACACTTAGAGTTCACATGTGAACTATGCCAATAGGCCATCAAGCAAGTTAAAGAACAAGCATGTCAGCCAAGTGCACCTCCTCCTACAATTGCTTCAAAGACTAAACTAGATGATAAAGAACTAGAACTAAATGAAAACTTAGCTGGAAGTAGTCCTCAAGAAGATACTAGGACAACAACAAAAGAAGAACAATGTAGCCATGAGTTTTCGAATGATGAAGTGGATCAAACAAGAATGTTGTCCATAGATTACCAAGAGTCCTTCCCTCTTGTAGAACACTTGTATGTGATGGATGATAGGATTTGTGGAGGACTTGCAGGGGCAGATCGCTTGACATACATTGATCCCCTTGATGGAATAGTGTCCATTGTTGATTTCTTCCCACTTGGAATTGTGCTCCAAAGGTACAATGACACAGAGGAAGAGTACATCCCAGAGGTTAGCAGTGATGAAGACATACTACTTGAAACTCCCATTGGTCAAACGTTGGAACCTCTAGAATGGGAGAGGGGTTCCTTCTCTATTTATAGTTGTAACACCAAATAAGAGTTGCACAATAGAAACAAGATCATTAGAAGCAAACATGCATACAATATTAAATCTAAAAATGAAAATTCATTCGTTAAGCAACAAAGAACAAAGGAAAGTCAGAAACGTAAACAAAACTAGAACAATCTCACCCATTTCGAACGTATTTCCATGATTCATCTTGATTTCCCTTCTCCATTTTTCTTGTGTAGTATAATTGCCCTCAGATTTTTTGTAAGTTTGTGCAAGTATAGCCTAAGATAGTGATTAGCAAAATATCGAAGATTCAAGATTGGGTGCTCTCAAAAGTCATAAGATTTCGTGAGAGAGAGATTGGAATGAAGAATGACAAATCAATTTATAGAAAATTGATTATTTGAATGATAGGCCAAGACTGAAAGATCAACGGATGGTTGAGATTGACTGATTAGACATGCATTCTGATAACTGTTAGTAGTGACATGAGTGATACAAATTAGAAATAGAATTAAAGATTAAATAAATGATTTAATCTTCAGTTCAGCATTCAAAAACATAAGAAATATCTTTGCATGACAAAGATGAAGATTGATTATAACGATTCTCTGTTCGAATGCACGCACAACATTTAATTAATTAAATGAGAATATTTAATTAATCTGCATGTACACGCAAATAAGTTAGAACTAGACGATTGAATGATCTGACAAAGAGATTACTCGAGACAGCCACTCAAACATCAAATGAAGAGTTAACTGAGCGATTAAAATAGATCTTTGAGTCGAGTAAAAGTGAATACTTAGATAACTCACATAATTATCTAAAATATAGAAGAATGCGTTAAAATAGAATTAATGAATTAAATAATTCATTTAATTCAAGATTTGATATTTGAAGAATAATTAAATATATAAGATTTATTTAATTAAATAATGAAGGGATTTAAATGAATAATTAAATAAATAATTTATTTAATTATAGTTGAAATATGATAAAGAGTAAATTAAATAAGAATTTATTAATTTGACAAGAAGAATAAGGTTAATTAGTAACATAATTAAATAAAAAGCGTTTATTTAATTAATCAGATAGAATAAAGAAAAGTGTGAACTAATTAAATAATTAAGATTATTTAATTAATAGAAGAAATAAAAGAAGATGAATTAATTAAATAATTAAGATTATTTAATCAATAGAAGAATTAATATTAAGATGAATTAATTAAATAATTAAGATTATTTAATCATGACCATGAAGAATACAAATTACGAAGAATGTGGAAGTCGCAGGCCTAAACCAAATTTCGGTGTCTACATTTGCCCTTCTTTGATACAATGTCATTTCGACATTGTGTCAAAGAAAAATCGATAAAAATATGCCCCAGTAATGCCCTAGATTAGAATAGGTGAAGGTATGCCCCTTCAGAAAAATTGACAAATTTTTGAAAAGGTCAGAAAAATTTGGAAATGTTCCCAATTAGTCCACGGGGTAGGCAGAAATGCAGTGGAGTTGATGAAATGGAGTTTGGAAATGGGAGGGATGGGTACGGGATGATCGAAAATGGGAGTTAACATGACCAATAGGATAGGAATGCCACCTAAGCCCTAGGTTTAGATAGGAAAAAGGGGTAAAAACCTATTCATTTTCACCCACCTAGTTGAGAAATAGAGATTCTGCTCTAACATTCTAGCGAGGATGTCTCCAGTTCCAGCCACTCATCATCGCGCATACAGGATCCAGACATACTAGAGACCAACCGGCGTAGACCCCCCGGTATGGACCTAAAACTTTCCTTTTGAAATTTTTTCATTTGCGCGCATTTTAATGCATTTATTGTAGATTTTATGTATGCATCATTTTAATTTTGAACCGCATATGTATGCGCAAACGACGCATTTGACTGCGGAAAACTACATTTGAATTTTTACGTCGGTCATTTGGAATAGGGTTTAGCAGTTCAACGCATGTGCTTATTTCTGATACGCATTTGACTTTGTGAAACGCATTTGCATATTTATAGCCGGATATGTATATTTAGAGATGCATTTGATATTTTGCAACGCAAATGATTGTTTTATGACGCATTTGATTATTGTTATCCACTTTGCTTAAAAATGACGCATATGAAATTCATGAACCACATATGTGAAAAAGTGACGCATGTGCAAAATAATGACGCATGTGCAAAATAACGACGCATATGCAAAATAACGACGCATTTGCATTTTATGTAGTATAGTCAGTTTGCACTAGAATAGATGATTGAGGCTAACATGAGGCATGTATAATGTTGTTGCAGGTTGTATTAGACCCAATTTATACACGGGAGTTGAGACCCACGATGTTTCGATTCAGAGACAGCTTGCAGCCAGCCGAGCGATGGACTATATGGCATTTAGGTTTGTTGCATGTGACCGATATGCCCCAGATTCAGGCAAATCAGGGATTGTTGACAGAGCTATGTGAGAGGTGGCACTCAAAGATATCATCCTTCCACCTATCGACTGGAGAGGCCACGGTGACCTTGGAGGATGTGTATAGGATTCTTAGACTGCCTATTAGAGGCACACGGGTGGTCTATGATACTCAGAGAGGGGTTGCGGAGATGTGTAGATATTACCCCCATGCCGACATTAGACATCTAGGGTTTGATGACTATGAGATTAGGTGGCGGGTGTTGGCCCAGAGATATAGACAGTTGGACTGTCTAGTAGCGACATTGATAGGCGGTATAGTACTGCCTGACTGCCGAGGTCATGGATTTCCTGTGGGATGGGAGGAGATGTTAGTGGGCATGCTCGAGTGGCGAGTTGTATATGCCTGGGGTTCGTGTGTGCTTAGGATGTTGTACTTCCATCTACATGATATTGCCTACAGAGAGGCACAGTCGATGAGCTACGGTACCACGCTCCTAATGATATGGGCATGGGAGCATATCTCTATATTCAGACCACCTGTTATAATAGACCTACCTCATGGAGCTCCATACGCCTTCTGTTATGCGGGGGCGACCACACAACATCATATTGGAGACACAGGTTACTTTAGACATGCTAAAGACATGATGGAGTAGTTCACATGGAGACCATACCTGGGTTGTGAGGTGTGGTCGGATGAGGATGAACACTTGCCATTTTGTAGACAGGCATAGTACTTGGTGGGGTGGACAGTGTCTCATGTACATATTATAGAGCGATAGTTGCCAGACCAGGTTTTGAGACAGTTTGGAGAGGTACAGGATGTACCTCAAGGGAGAGCAGAGTTTTCCTGATCCTCACAGGAGGTCTCACTATGGGGGCCAGAGATTCCAGTGGCCACGGCAGAGGCGGATATTGATGGACTAGGCACTTCCATGGGGATGGAGGGGTGGATCAGCAAACCCAGGGACCACTCCAGAGTACGATCAGTGGTGGGCAGCACACAGGCCAATCCCCTTGACAGACCTAGAGTAGCCAGCGCCGATAGAGCGACGTGGGACAGGTCCACGAGGCAGACAAGGTAGAGGGAGAGGCCGAGGAGGTAGAGGAGGCCGTAGTGATGGAGGGGATGATGGCAGAGGTGGCTGGCATGGAGGCAGGAGAGGGAGGCGTGGTTAGAGGGGACGAGGGCCAGCCTTGTCACCGATCCGGGAGGAGGGAGGAGGAGAGGAGGATGTAGCCATACTAGATGTGGCTAGAGGCAGAGAGGAGGATGTAGCCAGAGGTGGTGAGGAGGAGCAGCCGGCAGAGGCAGCCATTCCCGACATCCTAGATATCCCAGCAGAGGCAGAGGCAGAGGTTGATGCTCTGGGGCTGTTAGGTGCCTACTAGGAGGACAATGAGGAGGATGATGATCACGAGAGGGAGATTCAAGATCAGATCCTGGAGGAGCTAGATGAGGAGGAGGATGGGAGAGACAGGGCCAGATAGGATGAGACAGAGGTAGAGGAGCCTGACATAGATATATTGTGAGCCTAGGGTGCCTCCTTGGAGGAGCAGATGAGAGTGTTGATGGCCGAGAGGGATGCCTATCGAATGGAGAGGGATAGAGCTTTGATGGATAGGGATCAGGCGATAGCCCGGTGGCAGGAGACTGAGCAGAGGTTCACAGAGCTCAGGGCATTGTGCACAGGACCATCTGTTGCATTTGCCAGAGAGTTGGTCAGAGCTGGAGAGAGGGAGAGATACTACCGGGACCTATATGAGACAGAGGTTTCCCCAGAGAGACGGGCTCCTAGTTTTTCAGCGGCACACAATAGCAGGTCCCAGACTAGGACCCACACATGGACAGTTAGGACAGAGGGAGTGGATCAGCCACATAGAGCAGGGCCATATGACAAACCTCCCATAGCTCAGAGATTAGCAGGTTCCCAACATCATTCTCCCGCACACTCCCGACATGATGGTAGTGGCAGTTTAGGATAGGGGTACCATTTGTCGAGACATTGTATTTTGATCTTATAGCCTGTGGGCTTCCATGTATTATTGATACATTATGATATTGTGATGTGACACATTTGAGCGAGAGATATATATATATGATTTTGGCGGCGATTCTCATGATATGTACTTCTATGTATTGATTATGCAGTCTTTATGTATACATGTGATGTTTATATGATATGCCTATGTGATGGATGAGTATATATATTTTATGATGTTTATGGAGCTAATGAGATAATGTTGATTCTATATGATGTATGATTCTATATGATGTATGCAATTTATAATTATGAGATGCAATATGATGTGAATATGTATGATGGATACTACATGGATTTTATACAGACACAATGTGATGTATGCATTTACAATTGCTTTGTATATGAAATGCTTATGATATGTATTGTTTGATGATGATTGTCTATAATGCCATGATGATCTAGATATGAAATATGCCTATATATATGTATGTTTCTAACATGTATGTTGATGCAGGATGATGTATAATGTGTTGTGTCACAGGACTTCGTCATAATGCAAGAAAGAAGAACTGTTAGTGCAGAAAGAAAGATCGACAAAGAATGAAAGACAAAAGATAACTGTTAGTATTAGGAATCTTCGATATTTTTCCATATCACAAAAGGTATTGCACTTTATCATCATTGGGCGGGACTAATACAAATGGAGAAAAAAACCATGATATGACAGATCAAGCTGTGCAAGATCATCCACTTGCTAATAACAGATAGTCACAGACAAGGATTGTCATTAACTCATACTAAGGGCACAAGTTGCCCCAGTATTTTTGTCAGGACAAACCACATACATCAAACAAAGTAAAAGATGGGTCATGAAACATCATTGCTCCTCTAAATCCTTCATGGGACATCCTTGAGGAAACTAGTAACATGACTCAAAATCAAATGGAAAAGATAGTCGACAGACAAGAGTCAAAGAAAATAGAATTCTGATACATCGTTGCTTCTCTAAATCCTTCATGGGACATCCTTGAGAAAGTTAGTAACATGCATCCCAGTTGTCAATGTAGGATAACTAATAAGATAAATAAGCCATAGAGTCAAAAAGCCAGTAAAATATTTGCCAAAACTTGATCTTGTTTGTTTGATTTGTTTGATTGATAAAAGGATTGATTGATAGAGCCTGATGTCAGGAGATACACATACAGGATAAGACTGTGAGTCTGGTTTCGATGTTATGACTATCTGTATAAGGCATGACAAAGCCTAGTTTCAGAAAGACATGTATCATATAATACATTGAGTCAGATGCCGTTGATGTGATAACCTGTGTAAGGCTATGTTTGACCTTGTCGATTATCCAGGAAGGACTCATCCTGAATAAGACATAGGTTGACTGTTTTGATAACTTCTGTTTCCAAGAAGGACACATCTTGTAGCAGACTATAGTTGATCTGTTTTGATTTTTTGTTTGGCAAGTTGTTTGATTTGACTTAGAGATATTGCTGACTTGTTCACCAGATTGATGCATGACTTGAGACAATGCGTGGACAATTAACTGCATGTGACGACAAACCCTAAAGGACTAACCTAGTGCGGCCTCAGGGGCTCATCGATTGTTGGCCTTGCCTACGTTATACACGTAGAGACCTCATAGTTCGACTTGACTTGACTGACAAGACTAACTAAAAAATAGAAGACGTGTGTGAAAGTGAATGTGACGAACCCTAATGGACTGACCTAGTGTGGCCTCATGGGCTCATCAATTGATGGCTTTTCCTATGTTATACATGTAGAGACCTTGTAGTTCGACACAACCAATGACCTTGTCATATAGACATATGGATTGACTAAGGACTTTATATAGACAAACCTAAATAGACTGACCTAATGCCTTGGGGGCACATCGACAGATGGCCTTTCCTACGTCTAGTCGCAGAGGCAACGTAGTTCGACAAACGACAAAGACTGACAAGTGCGATTGACTCCGACTCTGTTTTTGGATTTTTGAAATGTTTTGTGATTTTTTTGTCTTTTTGAAGTTTTTTGATGTTTTTGTGTTTTCTCTAGTCATTTTGCGATGTTCGTGGATCTTCCCAAGTTTTACGTCTCCAACACAACCAATGTAAGAACCAATATGACACTTGTCAAGTGTTTGCCCCCAGTCGAGTATAAGACCAATTGACTATGAATAGGGTAAAATGGGGGATATGAAATGCACTCGATGTCAATCATTATAAGTTATGGGAAAGACTACCATTTATTATGAATGGTATATACAAGCGATGGACATAAAAGATAAAGGATATGTATAGGGATAGATAGTATGTACAAGGATAAGGACTATATACCGGGATAAGGACTATGTACAGGAAAGTGGACTATGTATAAGATAGTGGACTATGTACATAGAAGTGGACTATGTACAGGGTAGATTAGAATAATAGTAGACAAAGGAGCAAAGTTGAGTACACATGGCACCTGTTTGCCAGGTTTTCACCATGGTACCTATCCAAAGCGCCACCGAAGTGGTTTTCACTATTGGACAAATGATTTGTCTTTACTATTTTCTAGATTATCTAATTTTTTTGGTGTTACCAAGACACCTGTTTGCCAGGTTTTCACCTTGATAACAATTTTTTGATTTTTTGATTTTTTTGATTTTTTTTGCTAATTAAGACAAAAGGCTCCCAGAAGCTATGTGTAGAACTTCTTTAGATGCATACTATTGATTGGTCAGGACAATGGTTCCCCTTCAGGAGTAGAGAGTTGGTATGCTCCCGATCCAAAAGCTTCTATAACAACATAAGGTCCTAACCAGTTAGGTTCAAACTTTCCTGGTTTTTCTCTTTCTGCTTGATTCTTTGGGTTCTCCATTAAAACCAGGTCGCTAATGTCAAAGTTTCTATTCAACACCTTCCTGTTATAGCTACAGCGAAGGTGATTCTGATATGCTTGGAGATGGTCTAAGGCTTTCTGTCTTCGCTCATCCAAAAATTCTAGCTCATGGAGTCTCGACACTCGGTACTCTTCATCATCAATGTGGCCTTTTAGGGATACCCTTAGGGAAGGAATCTCAACCTCAATAGGCAGAATAGCTTCAGAACCAATGAAAAGTGAATATGGGGTAGCACCAGTGGGAGTGTGGATACTTGTGTGATAAGCCCATAAGGCAGGGTTAAGCTGTAAATGCCAGTCACGACCAACATCATTGACAGTCTTCTTGAGGATTCTAATGATGGTCTTGTTAGATGCCTTTGCTTGGCCGTTACCTTGTGGGTAGTATGGAGTAGAGAAGTGATGTTGGATATGAAACTCTTCACACAGATGATGAACTTCTTGGTTCTTAAATGGGCGGCCATTATCAGTGATTATGGATTGAGGGACACCATATCGACAGATGATATAGTTCAAGATAAATCTAGAAATCTGTGTGCCGGTAATGTATGTCATAGGAATGGCTTCAATCCACTTCGTAAAGTACTCAGTGGCGGTTATAATGAACTTGTGTCCATTAGATGATGTGGGGTGAATCTTTCCTATGAGGTCGAGTCCCCATTGGGAAAAGGGCCATGGTGATGTGATAGGCCGAAGCTCCTGTGCTGGCGCATGTATCAAGTCTCCATGAACTTGGCATTGGCGGCATTTCGTTACAAAGACATATGAGTCTTTTTCCATAGTAGGCCAGTAATAACCCAGTCTCATAGTCTTTTTGGCTAAGGTAGGACTGCTAGAATGGGAACCACATATACCCTCATGCACCCCATGCAAGGTTGCTTGTGCTTAAGTAGAATCAAGACATCTCAATAGGGTATTATCTAAGGCGCGTCTATATAGGGTGTCTCCGACGATGGTGTATTTGGTTGACTTGCAGAGGAATGTCCTACATTGGTTATTTGATAGGCCAATGGGTATGACTTTGGCATGAAGGTAATCATAGATTTCTTTGTACCATGGGAATCAGGACCAACAATGTCACACACCATGTCAGAATCTGGGATATCATAGGCTGGGACCAAAATCTGTTCGACCAAGAACTCAAACTTAGGCACGTTGTTAGGAATGTCAAGAAGTGATGCAATTGTAGCCATAGTGTCTGCTGCCCTATTTAAAATATGAGGTATTTGATGAAATTCGACTTTGTCAAAGTACTCTTTAAAACTGTCAGCCATACGCTTGTATGGAGCAAGCTTCTCATCCTTAGTCTCATAATCATCATTTACCTATCTGATTACTAGTTGAGAATCCCCATATACCTGTAAAACCTTAATTTTCCACTTGACTACCATGCGTAACCCTGTCACTAGAGCTTCATACTCTGCTATGTTATTAGTGCACGGGAATGCAATCCTGAATGACTTAGGGATGGAATCACCCTGTGGTGTAATAAATAGTATACCAGCCCCTGAACCATGATTTGTATGTGAGCCATCAAAATACAGCTTCCATGTTATGTTTGTGTCAAATGTGAATATGAACTCATCAGGAAAGTCTGCAACTAATGGGTGATATGCGTGTATGGGTGCGTCAACTAACTAATCAGCAATGACCTATCCTTTAATAGCCTTGCTTTCTACATACTGGATATCATACTCACTAAGTATCATAACCCATTTGGCCAGTCGCCCTATTAATGCTGCCTTGCTAAGAAGATATTTCAAAGGGTCTATTTTAGCAATCAACATTGTTTGATGGTTTAGCATGTAGTGTCTCAATTTTTGGGTAGCAAATACTACTGCAAGACAGGCACGTTCAATGGTACTATAGTTGAGCTCATAACCGACCAAAGTCTGACTGATATAATAGACTGCCCTTTCATGACCTTCATCGTCATTCTGTGCAAGCAATGCTCCAAGTGATGAATGGGTTGCTGTAATATAAAGAATCAACGGTCTTCCTTCAATAGGTGGCATTAAGATAGGTGGTGTAAGTAAATATTCTTTAATCAGTTGAAAAGCCTCTTCACACCTAGCTGTCCATGTGAAGGGTACCCCTTTCTTAAGTAGATGTTGAAAAGGGTGTGTCTTGTCTGCTAGTTGCACTATAAATCTTCTGATGGATTGCAACCTTCCCTGTAATGTCCTTAGTTGACTGAGATTTGTGGGTGACGGCATGTCCATGATTGCTTTAACCTTAGCAGGATCCACTTCAATGCCTCATCGAGAAATAATATAACCTATCAGCTTTCTCGACTTGACTCCAAACACACATTTCTTTGGATTGAGTCTCACTTTATACTTCTCTAGCCTCTGAAATATCTTGTCTAAAACCTGTAAATGTTCTGCCCTTGTCTTAGATTTTTCAATAAGGTCATCAACATAATCCTCCATAAGAGTGTGTATTAGATCATGGAAGATAGTAGTCATGGCACGTTGATAAGTTGCTCCAGCATTCTTGAGTCCAAAGGGCATAACATTCCAGCAATAAGTTCCCCAAGGATAGGTGAAAGCCGTCTTGTGTTGGTCTTTAGTTGCAATTTTGATCTGGTTATATCCTGAGAATCCATCCATAAGGGACAACATCTCATATCCTACTGTCATGTCAACTATCATGTCTATGTTAGGCAAAGGAAAGTCATCCTTAGGATAGGCTTTGTTGATAT
Source organism: Sequoia sempervirens (assembly GCA_007258455.2). Classification (NCBI taxonomy): domain Eukaryota; kingdom Viridiplantae; phylum Streptophyta; class Pinopsida; order Cupressales; family Cupressaceae; genus Sequoia; species Sequoia sempervirens. Next base: position 9,045,783 of record VDFB02086081.1, on the reverse strand, counting down.
CTCTAAAATTAGTGTAGATGCGGATGCCCCCAGCTGGTTTAGTGACCGATACAAGATTGGAAATCCAATCTGCATAGTTGATAGATCTGATGAAACCAACATCTAAGAGTTTCTTGAGTTCTGCCTTGACTAATAAAGCAATCTGTGGGTGCATTTTTCTCAATTTTTGTTTCACTAGTTTGGCACCTAGTTGTAAGGGAAAATGATGTAGAACAAGGTCAAGATCCAACCCTGGCATATCGGCATATGACCAAGCAAAATTTATCTGTCTCTGTGCAAAGAAGTTATGGAACTCGGGCTGCTCTTCAGTTGTTAATGATGCTGCGAAATAAACCAGTCGAGGATTCTCTTTGGTACCTATGTTGACTTCTACTGATTCTTCCACGAGCATGGGTGACTTTTCCTGTGCAATAGGGAAAATGTTCAAACCTCCATCCTTAGGTGCCTCAGAGAGGTTTTCACCTTCGGATGCGTCCTTTCTTTTTACTTTTTCATTGTCTAAAGGTGCCTTTCAGTTTTCACCTAGAGACTCATCCTTTTTATCTTGTTTATTCTTTTTCTCATTTTTGCGACTGGAGGGTTGAACAGATTCCCCAAAGTATGCTTTATTGTCCAAGTCAATGGTAAAACTAGCCTTATGATCACCGTTTGGTATGCCCTCTCATAATCTGGGGAACTCAACAATTGCTTCGTCATTCTCAAACATATCTAAGATGGGTGTGTCTTGTTGGTCCCAATCAATGAGTTGGGGATAGACTAAGGGCATGTCATTGTCAGAGTTCTCAAAGTTTGATGGAGTCAAGGTAAAGATTGAGTTATTCATGTGATCACAAAATCCTTGTACTAAGTCCTTTTTGCTCTTTGTTTTGGGTCTAGATGGATTGATAGGTGGGCCTAATGCCAAGGTTTGACTATCGAAAATAGGTGCCTCAGGTTGCCAAGAAGTAGGATCAAGTGATTCCCAATAGTAATGTTTAAACCACTCTTCTTTTGTCATTTTCTTTGGTGGACAGGAATTCAAAGGATTAGGTGAAGAACTTAGCATCAATTCAAGTTCTCCAAATAACTTGTTGAGGTCCATGGAAGAAGTAGAGGATAGGGAATCCCACTCATAATCGTTAGAGTTGGGGGAGTCACAATGATATTGGTCCACTAGTTTGTGAGATGTCTTAATATCTTCTGAAGCACAGACTTCCTCAAGTAAGGGTGATGGGGTACTAGGAACGCCAATCTGAATCAGTTGAAACCCTAGCCCTACTCCTTTTGGCCATTGAGAAACAAATATCAGTTCAATTCTGCCATCTTGGTTTAAGCCTAAACCACTCTGTCCATCATATCCTTTGCTTTGCATGATTTTGAAACCCTTTCCATATAGACTTGTAGGAATATGAGCAAGTAAAAGGGGTTCCTGATCATCTTCCTTATACAGCCAGGAAGTAACATCTTCTACCTCTGTGGCCTCTTTGCTTAATTCACCCCATTTAGAAAAAGTTGTTGTGGGAGGAACAAGTATAGTAACCATAGATTATCTCCTATCTGATGTAGGTATGACTTAGGAGGAATCAAACGACTAACACAATAAGAAGTCTTCATGTAATATTCTCAACCCTTGTCTTGGATCTCAACCCTAGGAGTGGTAGGAAGTGAGGGTGAAATAGATGTTCGAGTGAGTGTGGCCAGATCAACATAAGAAGATGGATTAGACGATGAGGCCTCTTGATTGACTGGTACTTGACGTTGGGGGATCTCTTTTAGATTGGTGCAGTACTGGAAAGGATCAAGATCACCATCTATAGTTATTTCTGTGCCATTGTAAGGGAATTTAAGACACTGATGATACATGGAAGGGACTACCTTCATGGCATGAATCCATGGTCTACCGAGCAGAAGGTTATAAGGAAGGGTGAGATCCAAGACCTGGAACTTTGTCTCCATCACCGCAGGACCAATTCTGATAGGAAGTGTTACCACCCCCTTGGATTTTCATTCCTCATCATCATAAGCTTTTATGATAATACTTTTGGTTGTGTCTATGCATGCTTCTGAGATACCTAATGCCTTAATCAGTTTTAAAGTACATAGATTTAACCCTGCTCCTCCATCTACCGAAAATCGTCTAACCTTGGTGTCATCAACAAGGACTTCTAGGTGTAAAGGGTCATTATGGTTCATCTTTTCAGTGGCATAGTCTTGTTCAGAAAATGTGGCATGGTGATTATTGGTCAAGTAGCCCACCATTTCCTAGAATCGATTGACATCTAGATCATTAGGGACCGTGGTATTTTGTAAAGCTTTATCAAGGATAGACTGATGCTGAGGGGAAATACACAACAATTCCAAGATTGAAATTTGGGCTGGGGTCTTCCCCAACTGATCAAGAAAGTTATATTGTAACTTGGAAGGTTGGGGTATTTGCTGTGATGGAGGGCCTTGAATAGTGAACTTAGTACGACGAGTATTGACCACACACTCAGGATTAGTATTGATAGTGATGGTATTGATATTCTCATCAACGACATGAAGGAAGTTAATGATTTTGCCACTATCATAGTCATGCTTGATACTTGCATAGTTGGTTGACATATTGGTCTTAGTACTCGAACTGGGGACAACCCCTTTCCATGGTCATGTAGTGGATCATAAAAGACTTGATGATTAGTGTTTGATGACTTTTGTTTTTGTCAACTAACTTCAATAATTCTCCTTTCGACAAGATCTTGTATGATATTCTTCAGTTGTCGACAATTTTGTAAGTTATGCCCCTTAGTCCTATGATAGTCACAAAAGGCATTGTCATCCCACCAAGTTGGTTTAAACTGTCCTGGATCGTATTGTCTTGGTTCTTGCAGCTGTATGAGGTTATGTTGTAGCAATTGTTTGAACACCGACTCAATGGGTTCCCCTAAGGGAGTGAACTCACAGTTTTGAAATCTTCTCGGTTGTGGACGTTGTGAATTTGGGACCACGTTAGGAGGTTGACTGACGGCATTAAGAGTGTTGGAAAAAGTATGAGGTCCTTGTAACGTGAGGAGGGGTCCCGCTTGTAGCGTTTTAGCATCAACCACCCCATCATTGGTGACATTTTTGTTGCGAGACCAAAATCTATTTCTGTTAGTGGGGGTGTTTTGTACGATTGGGTTTCTATTGGATGTTGATGTCTTGAGTTCACCCTTTTCAATGAGGTCCTTCTCTATTATCACCCCTTTTTCCACTAGTTCCGAGAAATATGTACAACAATGTACCCTTAGGTTACTCCTGAGTTTTGCATGAAGGTTTTCTTGAAACATTGTAACTTTTTGTTTTTCGGGTATCTCGACAGGACATCTACTAGCTATAGTTCTCCATCTCTAGAAGAAAGCAATGAATGTTTCCCCTTCATCTTGCGTTGTGTGACACAAGGTTGCTATATTTATCTCATGATCTATGTTGAAGGAAAATTGTTCCACAAATTTCTCAACCAGTTCACCCCAAGATCTAATGCCCGAATCTAGACCCAAAAACCATTCCAGTGCAATTCCTACAAGACTTCGTGGAAACAGCCTCATAAGATATGTGGGATCATAAGCGACATCTATGCATATAGTAGAAAATTCCCTGATGTGCTCTATTGCGTTTTGTTTGCCATTGTACTTAGGAAGATTCGGTATGACATATCCATGAGGAAAAGGGGTCATGTAAAATGATCTATCAAAAGGGAATGGGCATATGTCCTTTGGTGAAAATGATTTCTTAGTTGACACCGACATGTTATCCATTTGGGTTTGCAATGCCTGCATTTGTGTTTGTAAGACGTCAACTTGGGTCAAAGATGTGCTAGGAGGATTATGCGGATCCAGGTATGTATTCTGAAATCCAAAGCCTCATGATGGGTTTTGATTAAATGTTGACATGTGAGGTGGATTTGGATTTGGAATGCTAGTAAACGTGCTCTGGTCAGGAATCGACATAAATTGGTGTTGACCTGAGATCTATGTAAATGGATTTTGAGTACCACTTTGGACAAAAGGATTCTAATTCAGAATTGATGTAAATTGGTTTTGACTTGGAATCTATGTGGACGGATTCTGACTACCAATTTGTGACAAAGGATTTTGATTTAGAATCGATGTAAATGGATTATGGGTACCAGTTTGGGAGAGTAGATTCTGACTCAAAAATTGTGTGAATGGATTCTGATTGCCATATTGGAAGGAGGGAATGCCCCCTGTTTGTGTAATTCATGGTATAGTACTAGTGACTTGAGCACTAGGTATGGCAATTGACTGTGGTATGGTACTCATGACACTAGCATTGGGTATAGTCATTGACTGTGAACTGGTGGCACCGACATAAGGTGTGGAGGCTAAGGTTTTAGACCTTTTATTCCCAACAAGAGGACCAAAGGGAGTAGATGATGAAGCCCCTATAGTGAAATTAAATCTCGATGTCATGCTAGATGTACCGAATGGGGATGTATGGACTGTCGTACTCTATGTAGACGTGCTAGATGGCATAGTGGTGCTGACCTGATGTATAGTAGTACTAGCAGTCGTGGTATTTGTCCCTTGTGTAGGTTGAGTTTGTAAGGTACTGATATCAAATCCTGGAGGTAAAGTAGCACCTTTAGCTAGCAATTTTCCTAAAAACCATTGACGATCATTTGCTAGGTACTCATCTACAAAGGAGGAAAACTCAGGGTCCTGTGCGGTAGCCTCTATGTCCTCTACTGCAATATGTCCTTGAGTGTTTCTGGTGGTGAATTTGTCTAATAAAGTCTTATGAGGTCTCGAAGAAAATGGATTGATGAACTCGTTTGGGTTCGACATGTTTTCTCTCTCTCTTCTCTTAGACCTAGTTTCAACCATGTAAGACAAGCTTAATATGCGGGATATGCAAGACTATATCTATGAACAGTATGACCCTAGTCTATGTTTTTTGGATTTTCGTATGCAAAATAAGGAATATCCTAGGATGACACTAGTCTAGACTCTAAAGATGCAAAGTCTAAGCAAGACCCTAAAGTGATCAATTCTATAAACCCAAGAGGAAGGGACCAACTACCTAAAGTCAAACCAAAGTGTCAATTTAATGAAGTCAAGGAACCAATGTAGGACGAGGATCAAAGACAAGTTGAGTTTCCTAACTAGACTGATGAGCTAGGATGACTCTCTGTAGGAAAAAGTATAAGATGATAAGACTAGGTTCAATGACAAATTTTTTTGACACTATGACTTTTCTAGAGTATAGATGGTGGACTACTCCTAAAGTTTGTAAAAGTGACCTTTCTAGAAGTCTAATGCAAGGTGATATATACCCTAAGATGAAGCTAAACTCTAACTGAAGACAACTATGGTAATGACTAAATGACCCTAAGGTATGCAAAATTGAGCAAATCATTTCAGGTTTCTGTTTCAAAGACTGTTTTTGTGAAGACAACTGTAACTGGTATAACCGTGTTGACTGGACAGTGACTGTGAATTCTGGTTTTCTGATAATCAGACAGATGCGTCGCAGGATTTAACAGATGTGGTTCAAGCTTAACAGTTGTGGTCTAAACTGACAGATGCAACTCAAAATTTACCAGCTACGACTCTAACTGACAGATGCGACTCAGAATATAACGCATGCAGTTTTTCCAAAGCAAATGCGAGCCAAACTAACAGATGCGACCCTAATCTTAACAGATGCGACTGATAATGACAGATGTGACTCAAAAATAATAGATGCAACTCAAAATTTAATAGATGCGACTCTAAAAATTAGATGCGAGTTTCTAGTGAATAGTTGCGACTCTCTGTGAATTTTCAGTGATATGAAATTTAAACTGACTCCGTTTTCCGTGTTCAAATTTTGACAATCAAAGACAATCGTAATATGAAGTGTTTTTAGTTTCAATTTTGGACTCAAAGAACATTTAAAATGATGACAGACAAGTACATCCTAATAGGCCAAAGGCCTAGGGTTTGTATACTTGGTATAGCCCACTAAAATACCCCGGATTGGTGATGAACACCTTTCCTTCTTGAGAGCGGATAGCTTAGGAATTTGGTGGCATTGGCTCCCCTCCACGGCTCATTAACGTCTTTCAAGCACACCAATTCTGAATTCTTTGGGAAATGACCTCCCAAGAACCACTATCTCTACTCAAGGGGATCAGTAGTGAGTAATCTTCAGGCATGATACTGTACCCTGCACTATACCAAGCAATGGCCACAAATAGGTTGGTCTCTAAAAACAAAGGTATTTAGTACGGTCATTCTGTTCGTAGGGAATGATCCATGCGGCACGAGTCCCCTTTCAGATCCATCTCGTCAGACTCATACGTGTGATTCTTGAACTTTCCCCAAGAATCCTCTTTTATATACCGGCTGGAAGTCCCTCGGGTTTAGGGTGCTACTGGTCTGAGTCGTCCTGGGGTGAGTACTTTTTCCCACCAGAACAGGCCCAAGTTCTAGAGTTGGTAACCGTTTCTCTTACACCCAGGATCGCACAGATGCACAAAGGGAGAGGATACTTCGATGTACCAAGTCGTAAAGGGTGAACAAACTTGTGCTTTTGCACCAAACACAGTAAACACTTGTTAATTTTAACCAAATGAAAGATTTGCTACACTACCAAACAATCTATTTCAAAATTAACTAGGGTCTTCGACAAACGTCCTACAGAAAAACTAGTTAGTAATTTTCAATGTTGTCTTCGTCAATCGTCCTGCAAAAGCTTGTTAACTCCAAATGGCCACACACTAGAAATTAGATATTAGTAACACAAAAATCAATTGAAAGTTTCAGATTTCGGAAAACAAAAATAAAGTTTACCAGTCAATTGCGTTGCTGTGTTACCAGTTAGATGCGTTGTTTCTTCTTCAGTTGCAGCTTGAGAAATCAATTGTGATTCAAGAAAATACAGATGCGTCATTTCCTTTGTCAAATGTAGTTCAAGAAGTCAATTACGGTTCAGGAAGTTTTAGATGCGTCATTCCATACGAAAAATCTACAAAAACCAAAATTAAAAGATCTACGGATTCGCGAAGATGGTGTCTTCACGTTGGGTTCACCAAATGTAACGCCAAATAAGAGTTGCACAATAGAAACAAGATCATTAGAAGCAAACATGCATACAATATTAAATCTAAAAATGAAAATTCATTCGTTAACCAACAAAGAACAAAGGAAAATCAGAAATGTAAACAAAACTAGAACAATCTCACCAATTTCAAACGTATTTCCATGATTCATCTCGATTTCCCTTCTCCATTTTGCTAGTGCAGTATAATTGCCCTCAGATTTTTCGTAAGTTCGTGCAAGTATAGCCTAAGATAGTGATTAGAAAAATATCGAAGATTCAAGATTGGGTGCTCTCAAAAGTCATAATATTTTGCGAGAGAGAGATTGGAATAAAGAATGACAAATCAATTTATAGAAAATTGATTATTCGAATGACAGGCCAAGATTGAAAGATCAACAGACGGTTGAGATTGACTGATTAGACATGCATTCTGATAACTGTTAGTAGTGACATGAGTGATACAAATTAGAAATAGAATTAAAGATTAAATAAATGATTTAATCTTCAGTTCGACATTCGAAAACATAAGAAATATCTTTGCATGACAAAGATGAAGATTTATTATAACGATTCTTTGTTCGAATGCACGCACAACATTTAATTAATTAAATAAGAATATTTAATTAATCCGCATGTACACGCAAATAAGTTAGAACTGGACGATTGAATGATCTGACGAAGAGATTACTCGAGACAGCCACTCAGACATCAAATGAAGAGTTAACTGAGCGATTAAAGTGAATACTTTGATAACTCACATAATTATCTAAAATATAGAAGAATGCGTTAAAATAGAATTAATGAATTAAATAATTCATTTAATTCAAGATTTGATATTTGAAGAATAATTAAATAAATAAGATTTATTTAATTAAGTGATGAAGGATTTAAATGAATAATTAAATAAATAAAGAATTTATTTAATTATAGCTGAAATATGATAAAGAGTAAATTAAATAAGAATTTATTTAATTTGACAAGAAAATAAGGTTAATTAGTAACATAATTAAATAAAAAGCGTTTATTTAATTAATCAGATAGAATAAAGAAAAGTGTGAACTAATTAAATAATTAAGATTATTTAATTAATAGAAGAAATAAAAGAAGATGAATTAATTAAATAATTAAGATTATTTAATCAATATAAGAATTAATATTAAGATGAATTAATTAAATAATTAAGATTATTTAATCATGACCATGAAGAATACAAATTATGAAGAATGTGGAAGTCGCAGGCCTAAACCAAATTTCGGTGTCTACAATAGTGATAGTGGCCAAGAAGAAATGATTGAACAATTTGATGAGATACATGAAATACAAAGAGAAGAAGATAAAGGCAGGGGTGTTTTGATGATTGCCAACAAGTATGACATACTAGGTTGACTACATGATGCAGTTAGGAGTCCTTCCACCTTGGTCATTGCTGATCCTCCTTCACATTCAAGGAGCTACAATAGGACAACTTTGTGCATGTCATCATCCCTTGACATTGAAAATTGCAAAAATAAGGTTGAAACTCAGGAAAGGAAATGGGACAACATGCTGCCGTCTAAGGACAACAACCAAGTGGATACCAAGCTTATAGATGATCAACGAGATGAGGTGTACTTCCTTGAAGAACAACCAACAGAGGTTGTGGATCCCATACAAGACTTGGAAGAGGTGTTTGCTGCCCTGTCCTCCTAGTCCTATGTAAGCCCACGGTCAGAAGTGTTGCACCCTCCAATGCGCCCACCCGAGGCTGCCAATGGAATGATCAATAATGTATTGCTTGCTCTCAATTGTCAAACATTTCCACCTTCACATGGTGAAATCCAGGTTCTATCGTTCCTTTCTCCTATGAATACTTATAATTTCACTTATCATTTTGATTATGGGAATGAGAGGAGATGAATGTGTTTATAGATTAATCATGGTTTCAATGAATCACCTCAATTGCTGATTTTTCTTGATGACGTGATTGAATTTGAATACTGCTATGTTGAACTTCTTTTTTGTGAATATAAGGATGAATGTGCACAATTGAGAACTGTAACGATTGCTCGTCTGCTTGTGCATGCATTATGAAGTCCAATGAACATAAATGTCCATTTTCCTTTCTGATCATAATGCTTTCTAAATATCTTTGTACATATCTCATTTTTGAGTAATGTAGGTTTCCTTATATATAGCCCTGCTTTCCAGCTTTTATTAGATTAGGTTGGTTGCTCTTGAGTAGTTTCCTTTCTGTTTGCTTAAATGCTTTCCTTTTTTGGTTAGTTTAGGTGTTTTCTTTCCGCTTGTTTCCATTTTTCTCTTGCTTTGCTATTGCTTTGACCGGGGGGCCCTTTGCTTTTAGCTGGGTGCATCTATGTGCACAACAACCATACTTATATCCTAGGGTTCTATGTATTTATTTGTCAAACTTTAATCAAATTTTCATAGTGGACGGTGAGGATCTTCTGTTAGTGTCAATTAACCTAGATGTTTGATTCGAAGGGATAAGTCATTGGTTGGTCTAATTCTGATGTATTCTAAAATCTTATTGTAACTGTGAGAATTTTCCTAGGGTTAGCAGATTAAAGCATTAACAAAAAAACCCAAATTGATAATGAAGTGAAAATGAATAAAATGAAAAAAAATGAAAAGATCTCACCAAAATGTCTTCATTCTCCATGGATGACTTCCATTATACCTTCTCAACTTGCTACAAATATGATATTTCCCTCAAATTTATAATGAGAAATCTAATGACAATGACAAGCCCTAAGTAAATATTGAAGGATTTGAGTGATTACATGCAATACTAAGTTATAATGCAACTAGTAAGCATCTAAACTATGTATAAATTATGCCAAATGAAATGTAAATATGCCTATGACAAGATTGCAAGAAAATGACAAGAGTGCATGATGTTGCAAGATGACATGAGATGACAAAATGAGACCAAAATTGCCATTTTATAGAAAATACAATTTTGAGTGAATGGCCAAGATCAAAAGTTGACAAATGCCCTAGATTCAATGGACAAGATTCAATTTGACAACCCACAACTAGGGTTAGGGCAACATTAGGTCAAATTTGAAATGAATGGACAGGATTGATTTTTGGAAAATCAAATCAAGGGTTGACAATGCATGTGACAAGAGATAAGATTTACACAAAAAAAGAGGTGGCTGGAAAATCAAATAATAAATGGAAATTATTTGAATTTTGAGGAAAAAGACAATTTTGAATTAAAAATTAATTTAATTCAAAAGGTGGGACCACATGATAGTAAATAATTATTTCAAATTATTTACTAAATAGAGGGAAATGTCAAATTAAATAATTAAAGATAATTATTTAATTAAAGAAGGTGACCAATAATTAAATAAATTAAAGAATCTATTTAATTATAAGAAGACTTAAGTATTAGTGACATTAAATAAATAAATAAAATTTATTTATTTAATAATCAGGAAGATATAATGAATAAAGATAATTAAAAAAATTAAAAAAATTATTTAATTATGAGAAGATATTAGACAATTAGTGACATATTGAATAAATAAATAAAATTTCTTTATTTAATAATCATGAAGAATCAAGGGACATGAATTAATTAAATAATTATGAATTATTTAATTAATAGACGAAGGTGGACCAAGGACATAATTAAAATGTCTTAATTATGCTAGGAAGAAAAAGATGAAAAATAAAGCTTGCAGGCCTAGGTCATTCTTATGTGTCTACATTTTGCCCCTCTTTGTCATAATGCAACCTGTCGCATTGTGACAAAGAAAATTAATCACAATCATGCCCTAGTGAAGGTACAGAGTATCTATGCCCCCTCGGGAAAATTTTCAAATTTTGGCCCGACGATAGAAAAAATTGGAAAGTGTCCCAACAAGTTAATTTGATGACTAGAAAGAGAATGGCGCAAACGATTTAAGATTTCAAGGAGTTTAAAGGAACCAAAAAGGGTGGTCAATGTTGGTCAAAATATCCTCCAGTAATAAAAGGATTGAAAAATGCCATGTTGACCCTATAAATAGATTGAAAAAGGGGTAAAAGTCAATTCATTTTCACTTTTCACCTTAGTAAATTTGAGAGCTTAGAGCGAGGAGGACTTTGGTGAAGATGGTGATTCTAGTGACCAAGCACTACAAGGAGATCGTGCAGACCTATAGGCGACTAGAGGGCTAAGAGCTAGCGGTATGTACCCCTAACTTGCTTTGTCATTTCATCATTTTTTGAGTCATTTTTAGGGTTTTAGGTCAAATAAAAAATGCATTGTGATGCACGTGCATGCTCGTAAGCCACATTCACGCGCACATTCGACACATTTGATGCGTCGTGACACAAATGAAAAAGGTCATTAGGTCAGGGCAAGGAAGTGTGACACATTTGCAAAAAATTGTGAAACATTTTCCAAGCCATGCCGCAATCAAAGGATGTAATGCTGCATTCAAAATATTGCAACACATTTGAACTGAGTGACGCATGTGAAAAAAATCATGATGCAATTTCTCTACTATGATGCAAACGTGAGCGGGAACAATACAATCACTGGATCAAGACACAATTGATGTAAGGAGTGATGCAAATGCCCTATTGCGATGCAAATGAGGTCAACGCGATGTATTTGACTTTGACTTTGACCAAGACTGACTTTGTTTAGTTTCAAATTTTAAATGATTTTAAGTTAGATAAATGATAATGATGGTTTTCAATAAGGTGCTAATGCATGTTTTGACATGTGCAGAGATAGTTAACGCCAATTTATACTCGAGAGAGTAGGCCATCCACATACAATTTTTGGGACCAGCTACAGGAGAGAGAGCAATGACGATTGATGTGACTAGGACTGTTCTATGTCACCTACATGCCCATTATCTAGGAAAATAGGGGGCTTCTAACTGCACTTTGTGAGAGATGGAATTTAGAGACCTGCTCATTCCATTTGCTAATGGGGGAGGCTACTGTCACTCTTGAGGATGTCTATCGAATCCTTCACCTACCAATTTGAGGAGAGTAGATAGTATATGACCCGCAACATGGGTATCAGACATTCAAAACCTATTATCATGATCAGGGTGCAGGGCTAGGGATTGAGGGCTATGAGATCCGCTGGGAGCTCATGGCAGAGCACTATGAGTGATTTAATGCCCTATTGGCTACATTGATTGGAGGTGTATTGATTCCAGATCATTGAGGACATAGATTTCCCATTGGCTGGGGTGATGTGCTCATCGAGATGAGATGGGACAGGACTATGTATGCTTGGGGTCCTTGCCTATTGGGGATGTTATATCATCAGTTACATGAGGTGACCTACGTGAGAGCACAAAGCATTGGCTGTAGGATGACACTCCTGATGATCTGGGCATGGGAGCATGTTGCTATCTTCCGTCTGCCTATCCAGAGACCATAGCTAGCAAATGGCATGCCATATGTTTATTATTTGGGAGCTTTGTAGCAGACCCGAGTTGGTGAGATAGGCTATTGGACACACCAGATTGACACCATGATTTATTTCATTTGGAGGCCATATAGGGACTACAAGTAGTAGGAGGATGAGGCCGATCATCTTAGTTTTTGAAGGTAGTTCTGATATTTGATTGGTCGGACTATGCAGAGCCAGCTGATTATCGAGATGTACCTACCTCAGAAGGTACTACAATAGTTTGGCGAGTAGTAGGGTTTTCCGATGGGTACAAACGAGTATGCCAGGTCATCTAGAGAGTCAGCCTAGGGTCCACCGATATCTATGCCATTTGCTGAGCAGTAGATTGATAGGCTGGTAGCGCAACAATGGGGGTGGAACGAAGGGATTGCAGATCCAGGGACCACAACAGATTATGATTTATGGTGGCAGACTCATCACCCAGTGCCTTTGATAGATCTAGATGGATCAATGCCAGTTGATAGGAGATCAGTCATACTGCATGTGCCACGAGGTGGTCCGGGAGGCAGAGCCAGAGACAAGGGGAGAGGTAGAGGTTGAGGGAGAGATGGAGGTAGGGGTGGAGGGAGAGATGGAGATGATGGAAATGATGGGGGAGATGGTAGGAGGAGAAGGAGGGGAGGAGACAGTGGGAGGAAAGGGAGGAGGGTGAGATAGTGAGTGGCTAGAGTGACACTAAATGCTATCCTCGAGGCAACCGAGGAGGAGGAGAGAGAGGAGTCAAGGTAGGAGGAGCATGTGGTAGAGGAGGAGGCTAGATAGGAGATGCATGTGGCCGAGGAGGAGGTCAGACAGGTTGAGATGTTGATGAGAGTCGGAAGAGAGGAGGATGAGGATGATGATATGGGGGATGATGGATGATAGATGAGGCATAGGAGGTGGAGGATAGAGGGGGAGGAGGATGAACCTTCAGGATCACCACTACCACATGATGCAACTACAGATTAGTAGGTGGCAGATCTGCAGAGGAGGTTGGATGAGATCACAACATAGGTCAGGGCCTTGCAAGTAGAGCTAGAGGTGGTCAGGGTAGAGTGGGATCAGGCAGTGATTCACCAACAAGAGTTAGTTTAGTGGTGCACAGAGTTTACACGGTTATGCACATGACCATTAGGGGATTTGGCATGAGAGTTTTCCAGGGTTAGCACCTGTCTGGGATGATATAGGTTGTTATATGAGTAGGTGGTGTGACCTGAGAGGTGAGATCCCACCTTGACACAATCTCAGATGAGGATGGGTAGTGGTAGCAAGTCAGATAGTGGCAGTAGCAACAAGAGCTAGAGTAGTGCAAGGGGATCCACTTCAGGGCATTCATCAAGGTACAAATCTAGCCACTCCCACAGGCATGCCTCAAGTCAGATCAGGTCACAGTCATGGTTCCACTGGGTCAAGGCACAAGTCTACGCATAGCCAGCCTCCAGTGATAGATCCATCAGTCGCAGTGTCTTCATAGCCTCATGTGACCACAAAGATGATGCCATCAGTACAGGTCATAGTGACATATCCCTTTGCTTCCCAGGCATAGGATATAGTACCCATGGTGGCATCCGTTTCCCTTGCAGAGCATTGGTCCCCTAGATCTTCTCCTCGAGGGGATGACGAGAGTTTGACATAGCCATGTTTATTATTATCTTGCATTAGGACATTTCAGACACATATGTTATGACATTTATATTTGACCATCGAGCCTGTGAGCTCTTATTTTTGGGATATCTCAAGACTCTATCCTGTGACATTATTTTTGAGGTGATATATATATGATGCAGTTTTGATGTGACCTATATGTGTTATGTGATGTGATGTGATTTATGTATTATGATGTATGTTTATGTGATGATTATTATGATGATGCAGTTATGATGATCATGTGATGCCTATGTGAATTATGCATTTATGATTCCTATGCTGATGTTATTTATATGCTATGTCATGTATTCATTTATGATGTGATGCCATGAGGATGTGCTATTTATTTATATGTCATGATGATGTTATGCCATGAGTGATGATGATATACATAATGTATTTATTTGAGTGTATGCCATGTTTATGATTATGTTAATGCATGACTATGTATGATGCAATATGTGATGCAATTTATATGGTTTTTGATGATATAAATGATGTACACATGGACCTAATGAAATTCCTATATGATCATGGATGCACTTATATTTTTGTATGTCATAGGATATCATCGTGAGATGGACGAGATAGGATGACAAGATAGAAGGAGATGAATGTTAGCATGAAGACCAAATCCTTCAACATATTACTATAGGGATTTGATAATTATTTACTTTTAATCATCATTGGACAGATTATTGTAATGGCCAACAAACACCATGATATGCCATATATCAAGGTTGCAAGGTCTTACCATCACATAAGACAAGCAGTTAGAGACAAGGATGATCATGACTCATACTAATAGCGTAATTACCCCAATCTTTTCATCATAACCAACCATAAGCATAAAAAGACAAGAAAGACAAGTCATGAAACATCTTTGCTCCTCTAAATCCTATTATCAGGACATCCTCGAGGAAATAGCAACATGAATACCAAAAAGAAAAGACAAGACAATCATCATGATACATCGCTGCTTCTCTCAATCTTGTTTGTTAGGACATCGCTAAGAAACTAGTATCATGAGTGCCAAAAAGACAAGACAAGATAATCATCATGATACATCATTGCTTCTTTAAATCCTGTTGTTAGGAAATCACTGAGAAACTAGTAACATGATGAAAAAGAAAAAAGGATTAGACTAGAAAATCATGATACATCACTGCTTCTCTAAATCCTGTTGTCAAGACATGGCTGGGAAACTAGTAATATTTTGAAAGAGCCAAAGACAAGTGCCAAGTATTTTCCAAGTGTGTTTGAATGCCAAGTGTTTTGATGTTCAGATGTCAAGTTTGATGATGCTGAATGTCAAAAGTGTCAAATTTATTGAATGTCAAGGATGTCATGTTTGATGAAGCCAAAGTGTCAGATGTCAAAGGTTGCCAAGTTTAGGAATGACACATCCTGAATAATGTTAATGCCAAGAGGATCAATCCTTAAATGTCGAGAGGATCCCTCAAAATGCCAAATGATAGTGAAAATACCTAGGAAGGACACATCCTAAGGTATAAATTCCAAGGGTTGTTCTTCAGAAGGACACATTTGAAAAATAACCAAGAGTTGACTGTTTGACTAATTTTTACAGGGTTTGATTTGTGTTGATAGAAATTGTCTAAAGTTTGAATGAAGTTTTGATAGAAGGCTGATTGTTGTTGACTACATGTCAATGTTGACATACTAATGTGTTTGATGTGTTTATCGAAGAATTGCTAGAGTTTGGTTGCATTAGTTTGCTTGTTTGGAGATGACTTGTTTGAATTGAAGACATTTTGACATGTGTGCCAGTGTAGTGTTATGAACCCTAATGGACTAACCTAGTGCGGCCTTAGGGGCTCATCGATTGATGGCCTTGCCTACATTATACACTCAAAGACCTCTTAGTTTGACACGGCCAATGAATTTGTCTTGATGACCAAAGATTGAGCCATGATTTTTATTTTGACAATGTAAAAGGACTGACCTAATGTCTCAGGGGCTCCAAGGCGACCCTTGCCTACGTAGAAAATGCACAAAGACAACATAGTTTAGATGAAAGACAATGACAAACTGACTCTATGGACTTGACTGGTTTAATTGACATTGACTTTGTTTTGGGTTTTTGGATTTCTTTAGGAATTTTTTCAATTTTTAGGTCTTTTTTCAAGACATTTTATGATTTTTAGGATTTTTTTTAGGATGTTTTGGGAGAATGGAGTGGTTCCTATAGGCATGTAGATGCTAGTGTGGTAAGCCCATAGAGCAGGATTAAGTTGGATGTGCCAGTCACAACCAACCTCATTGACAATCTTTTTGAGAATTTTAAGGATGGTTTTATTGGATGCCTTAGCTTGATTGTTTCCTTGTAGGTAATATGGCATTGAGAAACGATGTTGAATATGGAATCGCTCACATAACTCATGAATTCCTTGATTTTTGAATATACATCCATTCTCTGTGATGATGGACTGTGGAATACCATACTAGAAAATGATGTAGTTAAGAATGAATTTGGAAATTTGTTTGTTGGTTATGTATGTCAGGGGATGGCTTCAATCAACTTAGTAAAGTACTAAGTGGCGGTGATAATGAATTTGTGGCCATTGGAGGAGGTAGGGTGGATTTTTCCCACGAGGTCAAGTCCCCACTATGCGAAGGGCCAAGGAGATGTAATTGGTTGGAGTTCTTGTGATGGAGCATGAATTAAATCACTATGTATCTGACATTGGCGACAAGTCCTAAAAAATAAAGTGTCTTTTTCAATGGTCGGCCAATAATACCCAAGTATCGTTATCTTTTTGGTTAGAGTAGGACCACTCAAATGAGACCCACATATACCCTCATGTACTTTGCGTAAGGTTGTGCATGCTTCATTAGTGTGAAGACATCGAAGGAGGGTGTTGTCAAAGCTATGGCGATAAAGGGTGTCACTGATGATGGTGTATTGGGTGACTTTTTGGATAAAGGACTTTTGCTGGTTGTTGGATAGGTTGGGGAGAAGGACTTGTGACTTGAGATAGTCATAAATGTTTTGATACCAGGGAGAATCAAGACCAAAAAGTTTGTAGACCATCTCTAATTTTGGGATATCATATGCAGGGACCAACAATTGTTCTACCAAAAACTCATATTGTGGCACATTACTTGGGATGTCTAAGAGAGAGCCAATTGTAGCCATTGCATCTGCTGCCTTGTTATATGCTCTCAAAACTTGTTCAAAATTCAACATGTGAAAATATGTCTGGAAGTTGTCAACCATTCATTTGTAAGGCATTAATTTCGCATCCTCGGTATCATATTCATCATTAACTTGGTTGATGACTAGCTGGGAATCTCCATAAACATGAAGCGTTCTAATTTTCCATTTTATGGCCATTTTGAGTCACGTGACAAGTGCCTCATATTTTTCCACATTATTTGTACATGGGAAAGCTATGCATAATGACTTAGGGATGGAGTTTCCCTATGGTGTGATAAACAATATTCCTACCCCCGAGCCATGACTGGTATGAGACCCATCAAAGTATAGTCTCCAAGGTGACTTAGGTTCTATATGGAATATGGACTCATCTGGAAAGTCTTCCACTAATGGATGATCACTTTGTACAGGTGCATTTGCTAGTTGGTCTGCTATCACTTGTCCTTTTATGGCATTTCGTTCCACATATTGAATGTCATATTCACTCAAGATCATGACCCATTTTTCTAGACGTCCTATCAGTGTTGCATGACTCAAAAGATATTTCAGGGGGTTAATCTTTGCTACCAACTGTGTCTTATGATTCAACATATAGTGTCTTAGCTTTTGAGTAGCAAAGAAAACTTCTAGACATGCACCTTCAATGGATGTTTAGCTCATATCTGACTAGTGTCCGACTAATGTAGTATATGACTTGTTCCTTTTCTTCATGGTCATTCTATGCCAGTAATTCCCCTAGTGGTGAAGTTGTTGCAGAAACCATGTAGAATCAAAGGTTTCCCTTCAATAGGTGGCATTAAAACAAGTGGTGACAAGAGATAATCTTTTATTAGTTGAAAGGCTTCCTGACATTTATCTGTCCACAGAAAGGGGGTACTCTTACGCAGAAGATATTGAAATGGTTGACACTTGTCGGCCAATGTGCTATGAAGCACTAGATGGATTGTAACCTACCTTGTAATGTCTTGAGTTCACTTATCACTTTTGGAGGAGGCATGTCTAATATTTCTTTCACCTTGGTTGGATCAACCTCAATGCCTCTATGAGAAACTATGTACCCCAAAAGCTTGCCTGACGTGACGCCAAAGACACATTTCTTTGAATTCAAGTGGACCTTATGTTATTCTATTCTCTTGAAGATTTTTTCTAACACATTCAAATAATATTTTCTTGTCAAAGATTTAGCCAAAAGGTCATCCACGTAATCTTCCATTATCTTGTGCATCATGTCATGAAATATCATTTCCATAACTCTTTGATATGTGGCACTTGCATTCTTAAGACCAAAAGGCATGACATTCCAATAATATGTACCCCAAGGAAAAGTGAATGCTATTTTATGTTGATCTTTGAGGGCATTACGAATCTGATTATATCCTAAGAAACCATCCATGAGGGATAACATCTCGTATCCTGCTGTGAGGTCAACTATGATATCTATGTTTGGCAATGGAAAGTCATCTTTTGGAAATGCTTTATTTAAGTCTCTAAAATTTGTGTAGATGTGGATTTGACCATTTCGCTTTGTGATTGGAACAAGATTGCATATCCATTCAGCATAGCCAATAAACCGTATGAATCCTGCGTCTAGCAGTTTCTTGAGTCCAACCTTGACTAATAGGGCAATTTGAGGATGCATTTTGCACAAATTCTGTTTTACTGGTTTGGCATCTAGAAGTAATGGAAAATGGTACAAAACCAGTTCTAGATCCAACCTAGGCATATCGGCATATGACCATGCAAACTTAATCTTTCGCTCTGTAAAAAATTTGTGGAACTCAAGTTTCTCTTCTTCTGTCAGGGATGCCACAAAGAGGACCATTTTGGGATCTTCTGCTATTGATATGTTGAATTCTATAGTGTCCTCTATGAGCATTGCTGATTTCTCTTGGGTCATAGGAAGAAAGTCCATTCCTCCATCTTTGGGTGCCTTAGAGAGGTTTTCACTCGTAGATACATTCTTTATTTTTACTTTTTTGTCATCAGAAGGTGCCTTTCATTTTTCATCGAAAGATGCTTCATTTTTTGTTTTATTTTTTATTTTTCATTTTATGACTAGAGGACAAAGCAGTCTCCCTGAAGTAGGCTGCACAATCTAGGTCAATGGAAAATCTAGCCTTGTGATCACCACTAGGTATTGTTACCAATTTTCACTACAGCTCAATTGGAAGAGCTGATTATTTGAATTTATCCCAAAGTGAAAGTTCAGTTAATTTCTACATGTGTTTAAATTGTTGCTTGTATCAGATTTATGGAGTTCCAATTATGGAATTGTTTCAATGAATAGAGTTTCAGAGTTATTACTCAATGCTTTGCAACATAAATGAAGTGCATAACAAAATACACAAATGATAAAGCATAACAATTTCTTTCATTTATTTTAGAATACTTATTCACATCACAATATTTTATTTGTTTGCAAATACAAATGATGGTACAAATTTGCATTTTTGATACATTTTTTCAGAATGGAAATGAAAGAAGAAATTAAAAGGTCCACACAAGTCGTGGAGATAGCTAAAACCATTCATTGCAAGAAATGAATTCTACAATTGAAGGTGGAAAAGAAAGAAGGAAGCAAATAACATAAGACATATCCATCATTGCATGTGTCTTGATCTTCAGTTGATGTGCTTGTAGCTTGCTCTGTCTTGCTTCCGATCCTGAGTGTACCTGCAGAAAATTGGGAAAATCCTGTTAGAGCTCTGGATATGAGTTATACTACATGCCCTACTAACAGAGATATAATTCATTCCTTGAAATGCATGGAATTGGCTAAGAATGAAGAGTGCAGTAATAAGAGCCTGAAAATGGAATGTCAAATCACTATTTTATGCTAACATTGTTTGTTTCTTGTGCAGGTATAGGAAAATTCATGTAGCTGATCATTTCATGAAGACATAAGCATGTGGAGTAAAATGGGATCCCACACGGGTAGAGCTTAGCATGCTACCCCTCAACATACAAATGAGGGCTGAATAAAGAGGAACAATCATCATGCTCAATGGAATAGATACATTTTAACCATCAAAGTAATCAAGCCCATTCTTCACTCATAGCAATCAAATCTGAGAATAATGAAGTGAAAGATATGAGTGAAAAATGAGATCAATTCAGAAACAAAACCAAATGTTTCACCAATTACATATTGAAGATCATTAAATATTGTCAAAAGGGAGTGCATTTTGCTGCCATATGATATTTTGGTCATTTTTATTCATGCTATTCAAGATGTACTTTTCTGGTGCAACATGTGTTTCATGCTCATAAATGGTGATAGTGAATAGGCATACATAATGCCTCATCAACACAAAACTAATAAATAATGGAAGCATGTGAAGGAGCTTTAGGTTCTCATTTGCCTTATTTCATGAGAATGCTGAGTTGATAATGTATTTTTCTTTAAGCATTCAAGTATATTGAATGGGAGGTAACAAGCATCAATATAACTCACAAGTAACCACTAGAACTATAATGTCTGAATGCAAAGGTTGCATTAAATGGAGTAAATGCATGAATGTATTTGAAGGAGAACAAGTGCATGGAGCAACCATATTTTAAGAGGACATAAAAATGCATGAAGAGTGCCAAGGATAGGAACATTGGCATTATCAAGATATTGAATGCAGAATATAATTCTAAGTATGTTCATTGTATTGTTACATGACAATGTAAGGTGTAAGTGTGAGCTGTATTTCTATGAAATAGATAGTGGAAAGAATTTAATTTGTTCCATTAAGGGCCTTCTCTGAATAAGGTATAATATGATTTCTGAGAACAAGTAAAAGAATGATACAATAGTGCAAAGTGATACAACAGTGCAAAGTATAGAAATAAATAACATGTTCTCTTGTAAACAGAATACCCACATGGGGTTTTGGCTTAAATGAAGATTTATTTTAAAATATAGAGCACCCATGTTGGGGTTTATATTCAAAAAGAAAATACAAATTCCATCAAGATGCACAGTTTCGAGCTTTTAAAGCTCTTCAAAATAATAGGGAGATCAAGTGTTGGCCGCAATCATGAAGTTTTGCAAACTCACATTTTGAGTTGAAATAATTTTATCAAGGAAAAAATGAATGCTTTTTACATCATGGGTTGAGCCCAGAAGTTGAAGAGGTTTTCTTTCTACTTTTGTAAATACCCACATGGGGGTTTCAATTTTAAAAGAAAATTTCTTCTTATTACAGTTTACCCATTTGAGAGTTTATGTCAAAGATGCAAATAATGGAAATACAGTGGGTTTTCAAGATACCCAGATTTCTCCAAGGTTATCCACGGCCTAAAGGAAGCTTTCTGGTTCATAAATATGCACCAAGGTCAAAAAACCTTTCTAGTTTTCCATCAAAGTTGCAAAATCAAAGTGTACAATGCATAAAATGAGAGTTTTCTTTATGAAAATTCATGAAGGAACAAGTTAATGTTCATATCCTGTACAATGGCCTACACTTTATTTAAAGAATAACAACCATCTGTCTTATGAAAGAAAAGCTTTTATGAGCTTTTTATAAAAGAGGTAAATGCAAGGTGAATGAAGGAGAACAAAAGCTTACTATCAAGTGCCTCTAGAAGAGCTAGCAAGCCGCAGCTGAGAGCTTCATATAATGCCCATGGTCAAGCCCTTATGGTGGCCAAAGTGGAGAATAAAGTAGGAAAAATATGAATATATCAAAAGATGGTTGAAGGCCGCGACCAAGAAGCTAATTTTTGCTTCTAAAATGAGGTTCGATGTTAGAGAAAAGCTTACCATTATTTTTCCTATAGAAACTCATCATAGAATCTCTCAAAACAACAGGAATGGTGGAAAAAATTGAGCTCAAAACCCTTCCATGGTGGCTGCTTGAACAGAGTAAGTTTTCTCCAAAAAACCAAGTGTAAGAATGGCCAAAAATCTTAGAGATTGTGGTCTTGTCATTAGGGTTTCACTCTTTTTCCCTAAATCGAACTTAGGAGATTTTGTGATGTTTTTTTAAAATATATAATTCTCTCAGTCATGGTGGTCCTTTACTTTGTTTAGGACGACCATAGCTTCAATGGATATCATTTTCCTAAGTTTAGGATAGGCATTTAAATATTTTTGCAAGGTCTTTAAAAACCTTAGGTTTTTTAATTATTTTCAAATGCCTTGCCGTAGGAGATAAAAGCATTCATATTGGATATGCTTAAGGCTTTATTTTTATTGATTTTTTTAGAAAATCATATAAAACTCAGAGTAAATATTATCCCTTATTTTTATGATTTTTGGAGAAAATCGATAAGAGATATCAAATATTTTATAAAGATCAAGATATGGATAAGCCTTATTTTGTAAAAAAGAACTGCAAAATCTTGTAAAGCAAGGATAAAACAATGCTTTATAAATTGTTTTTATTCCTTTGCAATTTTTAGCAGGTTGAGTTATTAAATTTTCCTTGGGCGAAATTGAGTTGCATGGGATGAAGATGAGGTGCTTTTTCAGCTTTTAAAGCAGATTAGGCCTAATTTTAGAGGTTTTTTGGATGGACATGTAGGAAGTGTGAGTTTTCCACTTTCATTACACAGTATAATGCAGATTTGGATGCTTTTTCTTGGGCTTTTCTATTGAGCTTGGATTAGGGTTTGGAGATATATTTTGAGGAAAGACTTAGAGTTTTCCTAAGTTTAGATTTTTGTTTCTTGCTCTTACACACATTCTGAGAGCTTGTGAACATTTTTGTACCCATACTTTGGCATACTCCTTCAGTTTAATAAAGTAACGTTCCTATCTCTCAATTTTGGTCTCCTTTGCAATCTTAGT
The DNA here is from genome assembly GCA_007258455.2 of Sequoia sempervirens. Lineage (NCBI taxonomy): Eukaryota > Viridiplantae > Streptophyta > Pinopsida > Cupressales > Cupressaceae > Sequoia > Sequoia sempervirens. Next base: position 9,022,725 of record VDFB02086081.1, on the reverse strand, counting down.
GTGATGTTTCCATTGTGATTCTGTTTACATATCCTTTTCTATGTCCTATTAATGCAGATTTTGATACAAAATTTTTATATGATACAAGTTGCATGTTGTGTTTGAATCTAAATCTTCATGCAAATCAATCATGTATTGGGTGTTCATGAGAGATTGTGAAGTTATTGTTGTTATTCTAAGAAATATTTATGGGTAAAAAATCAAAGTCATCATCATTAAGTTCTGGAAATCACTTTAAGTTATTTTTTTTTAATTCTATTTTATCCTCCTTCTTTTTACCTCAAAAATCATTTAGAATAGGAATTATCATTCGAAGAACCAACTCACTCTAGAGATTTCTTCTTCACTTAGATCACCCACATCTAAAGAAGGTTTCCATGTGTCAATAGATAGTTAATTTTTCTACAAGCTTAGCATAGGGTGCATATCTAATTGATAATAGGTATTCCCTCATGCAACCCCATAAATTCTATAATGGCCTCATCATTCTGAAATATGTCCAAGAATGGCTGGCCTTGTTGGTCCCAATTGATTAATTGTGGGTAGACTAAGGAGATACCATTGTCAGTATTGGTGAATTGTGGGGAAGACGCAGAAAGCATGCAGATGGATTCAGAGACATTGAAAATGACGTTGTCATAATCCAATTCCCAATCGGATTCTATCCAATATTCTCCTTCACTTGACTCATACTCATTGTCAAAATAAGGTTCAAAAGGACTATCATTATGGTCAGTAATGTCCTGTGGCAACTCAGATGAATCCTGATGATGCTCACTAATTTTAGGTGGTTGGGTAGACAGGTTAGGTGTATGGCTAATAGGACAAGAAGGTGACTCAGGTTTTTCATTGTTCCTTGGGTCAAAGAGTCTATCCAAAATTTCTTATTTCCTTGGGATCTTCAGATTGTCAGCTGTGTCAATTTTAAACGTTTTCCAAAATCTTTGTTTAGAGGTAAGTTCTCCAGGTTCAAGGAAGAATTCCTGAAGGCAGCAATCACTTAGGGATCGTTGGGAGCCATATTCCCACTGATGGGAGTCAGTTTCGGTAGGGGATTCCTCAATAGTCTCGATACTTTCCGAAGCATTCACACTCTCACTTGAAAGTCCACTGGTATGTCGATCATCATTTTTGGGTAGAACATACCCTAACTCAAGATATTTTGGTCATTTGGAATGTTCTATGGGCTCTCTTTTCCTAGTTTTATTTCTACCAAGGCCACTAGTTCCATTGTAGCCTTTAGCTTTCATCATGTCATATCCTTTGTCATATATCTTAACTGGTAATGGGGGCAAGTCTTCCTTTTCTTTATAAATCCATCCTGTTATGTCAACAATGTATTTGTTGTTCATGTCTCCCCATTTTATGAAAACTATTTTTGTAGAACTTGAAAAATTTCCTTAGGTTCCATTCTGAAACATGGTCGACCATAGACCTTTAGAGACTTGGGTATTGTTGTGATGCTATATGTTGTATTCAGTTTGAATTCTCCACAGCCTAGGTCTTAGATCTTGACAGTGGACTCAACGTTAGGAAGTGAGGAAGATGATGGCATGACAAAAGATGTGGATGGAGTGGACGTGGATGATGATGGGAGTGCAGATGGGTCAATGAATTTGGAAGAAGAAGAGCTAGGAGATTCTTAGTTGATGGGAACTTGATGTTTGGAAATACCCCTTAGGTTGGTACAATATTGAAAAGGGTCGGGGTCTCCATATATGATGATTTCTGTGTTGTCAAAGGGAAACTTCAGGCATTGGTGGTAGGTGGATGGAACAACTTTGAGGGCGTGAATCCAAGGTCGGCCAAGCAAAATTTTATAAGGTAATTCAAGATCCAGGACTTGAAAAGTTGTATCTACAATGACTGGTCCAACTCTGATGGGAAGAGTGATCACACCACAAGAGGAACATTCCTCGTCATCATACACATTTATGACTATGGTCTTTGTCGCATCTATGCAAGCATCAGAAAATCCTAGAGCCTTAACCGGTTTTAAGGAGCATATATTCAGTCCTACTCCACCATCTACTAAAACTCGTCTGACCTTATGCTTATGGATGAAAACCTTAATGCGTAATGCGTTGTTATGGTTGGAATTTGGCGATGAATAATCTTGGTTTGAAAATGTTACATGATGGCGTGTAGTGAGATAACCCACAATGGCCTCAAATTGGTTGACATCAATGTCTTGAGGGACAACGAACTCTTGTAAGGTTTTATCAAGTATTTCCTTATGCGTAGGAGAAATGCGAAGCAATTCAAGTATGGATATTTGCACAGGGGTTTTTCCTAGTTGGTCAATGAGGTTAAACTATTTCTTAGGTTGGGACTGTTTTGCAGATAGGCCCGATTGTGGTTGTTTTGTGGATGGATTGGGTATTGTAATTTTTGGTTGATGAGGAGGTGGAGCAGCTATGGTGATTTTTCCACTTCAAGTAGTAGCATTACATTCAGGTGCTCTTTTGATTGTTATGGTATTGACATATTCATCATCATTTCAGACATTATTAATGATGATTCCTCTCGAATAATCAAATGCGGTGCAAGCATAATTGGATTGATTGTTATTAGTCTTGGGACCTAATGAGGAGGCTTTATTCGAACCATGGTGTTGCAGTGGGTTATTATGAATGGTATGGTCTACATTGGATGCAAATTGTGGCCCACCCACTTCAATTACTTGATTTTCAATGAGGTCTTGTACAATTTTCCTTAGTTGTTGACAAGAAGATGTTTTATGACCTTTAGCCCAATGGTAATCATAGAAATCATTATCATCCCACCATGATGGTTTAAACTACCCTTGCTCATATGGTTTAGGGTCCTCAAGTGTGATGAGACCATTTTGAAGGAGTTTCATAAGGAAATCCTCAATTGGTTCCCCCAAAGTGGTGTATGCTCATCTTTTCAAAAATTATCTTGTCTGGCGGGGTTGCCCTTGAATTTGACTTTTTGACCATTTGGGTTATTTTTAATGACATTAGCAAGGAGTGTCAGTATTGTTGTTGGTTTGTTTTGTGGCTGAGATCCTTTAAGAGCAAGCACTGGTCCCATTGTCTTAACATCCTTGGCATCAACAATGTTGTCATTGGTAACATGTTTATTTTTTATGCAATACTTATTTTTGTCTATGGGTGGATTTGTGTTTGTGTTTCTAGGACCATATTTTAATTCCCCTTTAGAAATGAGGGCTTTCTCAACTTGGACACCTTTTTTGACTAGGTCTATGAAGGTTGTGCAACAATGAACTTGCAATCCATATTTCAATGGGCCTAGGAGTGTTTGGACAAACATGTCAACCTTTTCTTTCTCAGGCATGTCAATGTGATAGCGACTTGCTAGACTTCTCCATCTTTGGAGGAATGGGATAAATGTTTCACCAACATCTTCTTGAGTAAGATTGCATAAGCTAGCAATGGAGGTGTCCATGTCAATGTTACATGCATAATTTTTCACAAATTTGTCTTTAAGTTCATCCCATGTTTATCCCTTTTAGAGTGGAGAACCATTCAAGTGCAGGTCCTGTAAGACTCTTAGAGAAAATCCTCATCAAGTTTGTTCATAGGCAATGTCCATACAGTTGGTTTGTAAATTCTTGAATGTGTTCAACAAGATTTTTTGTGCCCTTGTATTTTGTAAAATGTGGTGCCACATATCCTAGAGGGAATGGTGGCATGTACAAATTTGTGTCGAAAGGGTATAAGCATAGGTCATATGACATGCGTGATTTATTGTCGTGCATGTTTTCTATGGTCGTTTGTAAGTAAGCCACTCGAGCTATCAAGGCATTGATTATGGGATTATTTGTTGCATCACACATGGGAGTGATAGGTATCCCATGGGTCCCCATTTTTTGTGAAAAGATGTTGGTGTTTTGTTGTGGGATGTGTGGTTGTGAGATCTATGATGTGTTTTGGTTCACATGTTGTTGGTATTGAAAGTTTGGATTAGGGATTTGTTGATGAGTGTGAATATGTGATGAATATGTTAGAATGTGCCCTCCAACCATTTGAGACAAAATTTGGGGAATATGTTGACTATGAATATTTTGGTGTCTAAATGATGCCATGTGCTGCGTATTTGGATTGCCTTGTCCAAATTGTTGGAATTTTCCATGGGGAATGTTCATGTTTTCCCCTTGGGAAGTATTGGTATTAAATTGTGATGATGTGTTAACATTTGGTTGTGGTCCTCAAATAAAGACATGTTGTTTACTTCCTCTGAAGGGATGAATGAGGTACCAATGAAAGGATTTGATGATGGGGCACCCATGGCACTAGTGAAGCTCCAAATAGAGGATTTGAAGAGCTTGCCCCCATTGATGAGGATGCAAAGGTGGCACCAACTGATTGCAATGATATTGTTGATATTGTTGTCATTGATTGTGTCATGGCTTGTGACATAGTTGGTGTCCCTCTAACGGATGTTGCATTGATTGAATTGGAATTGTTTTGATTGGTTGTCATTGGAGGCAACATTAATGGTACTTGTGATAGTTTGTGAGGTAGCACCAATAGAAGCATTGCTTGTATTGTTTTGAGGTTGACTAGTGTTGGGCATGTTGTTTGTATTGTTGACATTATGGTTGGGTGATATTGGTCTCAAAGTGTTAATGTAAAAGCCATGTGGCAATTTAGCTCCTTGACTTAGAAGTATGGCCAAATATCTATCTCTATCATGTAAAACCATTTCTTCTACAAAGGAGGCCACTTCTGTATTTTGGGCTGCGACTTCTAGGTATTCCTCAAATATTTTTCCATGTTCATCCCTATGTATGAATGGTTCAAAGGGATTATGTGATGAAGATGGCATGTTCACGAAAGATTGTATGTTCATGTTGTTAAATGGGTCAGAAAACGTCCAGTTTTGGTTTGTCTCACAAGTGTTATTGTTGACGTTGGGATTGGAATCTTTTCCAAAGTTTTCCATTTGTCTTCTCTTTCTTTGAACCCTATTTTCCACCATAAAAGGGAATTTCTCAAATTAGGATGATGAGAATGAAAACTAAATGCAAGGATGACGCTAGCCCATGTTTTTGTCTTTTTGATAAAGGATGACAATGTAAGACTATGTTTTTGGATTTTTTTGATAAGGAATGACAATGCAAGACTAGGTTTTTTGGATTTTTGATAATAAGGGATGAAATATGACAATGTTGTCTAAAGGAAATGACTAATGCCAAAGGACAATGAAAACTAGGATGACAAGTTATGGCACAATTTTTTTTGTATTTTTGGAAGATGTCAATGTAAGGTGATAATATTGTCAAGAAAGGATGTCAAATGCCAAGGTGACAATGAGGACTAATATGAAAATTTTGACTAAGGAAATGACCAATGCCAAGTCTAGATGCCAAATGAGGGCTATGATAAAATTTATGACAATATTTTTGGATTTTTAAGGATAATATATGCAAGGTAAGGACTAGAATGATTTGAATGTCTAAAGTATACAAATGCAAAGGTCTAAATGATTTGGAAGAAGGTTGCTTAACCACCCTATGCTTGATCTATGTCTCAATTTTGGAACATCAAAGGACTTGTTTGAAGGACTAAATGAAAAGGACAAAATGACAAGTGAGGTTTCCTAACTAGACTCTTGAGTTGGAAAGGTCTCACAAAAGGATAATGACTAAAGAAGATAATGATGACTAATTCCAATGATAACCTACTTTTGAAAGTCAAGATTTTGCAAAGTATGGCAAGGTTATCCTAATCCAAACATGCAAGTGAAATGAGGAATTAGGTGTTGGTTTATAACTGAAAATAAAAATGGTGAGGCCTAATGAGGAGACTAAAATTTTCAAAGATGACCCTATCGTAAGATGTAAGCCAAAGTGTGCAAGAAATGAGAAATTTGAGCAATTTTCTGATTTGTTTTTGACAGAATGCTTCTAGAAAAATATGCTTATGGACAGTCTAGACAAGTTTGACTCTGGTTTCTAGTCTATGACAGATTCTTTTTTTTTTCAGGCAAATGCATCATATTAGGTCATAGATGTGTCACAATATAGTAGATGCGGCTTGGTTTCAGTGAATGCGGCTTGGTATTATAAATGCGGCTTTCTAACAAGCAAATGTGATGCGAAATAGGAAAATGCGGTGTTCTACAAGGTGAATGCGGTACAATTGAGTGAATGCAGTGTTCTACAAGGAAAATGTAGTATAATAGAGAAAATGTATTGCAACAGATGTGGTGCAAAAAAAAAAAAGTCTAATTTGTTTGCAATTTTGGTCAAAATTATGAGTTTTTTGAGGTTGACTATTTATTTCTAGATCTGAAAGTGATGTCTTGTTTTGTTTGAATGTCTGAAAACACTTGGAAAACATAATATTTTATCCTTGATCAAACACAATAAAGACAAGCACAATCCTAGGTTAGCCTAGGACAATATTCGCTAGATTCCACATGGGTTTCCCCAACCACATTTATTCTTAGCATGTGTATCTAGAAGCTTGGCCACATGGGGTCCCCCTTACATTGCACTCACTTCTCAGGCTAACCAAGCTTCCAACCTCCATGAAACTCCCATGGTAGATTGATCACCTCTACTAAGAATTGGGAGAATGTGGATGCCTTGACAACGATCATTGTTGCACTAGCAAATAGAAGAATTTTGGCTATTACACAAAGGTGTTTAGTTTGGGACCCCTATTCGAGTGGCCATACATGGGGAAGAAGATTAAGCTCTATTTAGGAGGCACTCTAGCCTAAAGAGGTTATGCTCAACAGGGTTTTGGGGAGTGCTACTTTGTCTGTATGACACATCCATACTAATAATCCTAGGCTTTCCATTAGGATTCACATTTATATACCGGTCGAGGGTAGCTCGACCAAAGAGCTCTATTATCGGTTTAAGTCACCTTGGGGTGAGTAATTTTTCCCACCAAAGAAGACTCAAGTTCTAGAGTCAATAACCATTTCTCTTACACCTAGGATCATATGAGTGCAGAAGGGGAGAGGATACTTCGATTATTAAATTGTAAGGGTTACAAAAAAATAAGGTGGGTCTGGTTTTTTGATCACCTAGTTTGCACAAGGTGAGAGCATAATCACCTACCACCTTCAAGCACAATCAAGCAAAATAAAACACATTTTATTTTTAGTGCACCAATTGAAGTGTTTTCTAATTTAGAAATAAACAAACACAATGTTTCAAAATGATAGCCTTGGACAATTGAACCTACAAAACCACAAGTTAGTAGTTTCACAAAGAAGATATATTAGACCCATGAAAGAATCAAAACCATATGTTGCAACAAATTATTAGTAACCAAAAAATCTCTAACCTACAAATTGTAGAAAGAAAAAGTAGAATCCAAAATGAAATCAAGTCAAATCTGGAAAAACCTGAGAGCAAAAGTTTACCAGATGAATGCGACACAACAGAGCGATTGCATTGTTTTTTATAGCAAACACGGCTCAGTTCTACATTTTGGAATTTTATAGACAAATGCAGCTCAATTATGTGTTCTGGAATTTGATAGATGAATGCAGTGACCTACAAGTCGAATGCATCGTGACCGAGAAAATTCCTCGCTATGCAAAGTGTAAGCATCATAGAAGAGTGAATGCATCGTTCTAGGTAGTGAATGTGTCATGAAATATCAGATGCATTGTTCTTCAAATCAAATGCATCGCAACCATACCTGTACCTACAAAATAGAAAAATGTCGTATGAAAAAACAAAATATATGTGATTTTCACATTGGGTTCACCAATGTAACTATGGGAATTTTCCTAGGGTTAGTAGATTAAAGCATTAACATAAAAACCCAAAGTGATAATGAAGTGCAAAGAAATAAAATGAAAACAAATGAAAAGATATCACCAAAATGTCTTCATTCTCCATGGATGACCTCCATTATACCTTCTCAACTTGCTGCAAATACGATATTTCCATCAGATTTATGATGAGAAATTTAATGACAATGACAAGCCCTAATAAAATGTTGAAGGATTTGAGTGATTACATGCAATAATGAGCTATAATGCAACTAGTAAGCATCTAAACTATGTCTAAATTATGCCAAATGAAATGTAAATATGCCTATGACAAGAACTAAGATGACAAGATTGCAAGAAAATGACAAGAGTTCCTAAAACAAGAGTGCATGAGGTTGCAAGATGACATGAGATGACAAAACAAGATTGCATGAGATGACAAAATGAGACTAAAATTGCCATTTTATAGAAAATGCAATTTTGAGTGAATGGACAAGATCAAAAGTTGACAAATGCCCTAGATTCAATGGACAAGATTCAATTTGACAACCCACAAATAGGGTTAGGGAAATATTAGGTCAAATTTGAAATGAATGGACATGATTGATTTTTGGAAAATCAAATCAAGGGTTGACAATGCATGTGACAAGAGATAAGATTGGCATAGAAAAAGAGGTGGTTGGAAAATCAAATAATAAATGAAAATTATTTGAATTTTAAAGAAAAATAATATTTTGAATTAAAAATTAATTTAATTCAAAAGGTGGGACCACATGATAGTAAATAATTATTTCAAATTATTTACTAAAAAGAGGGAAATGTCAAATTAAATTATTAAAGGTAATTATTTAATTAAAGAAGGTGACGAATAATTAAATAAATTAAAGAATCTATTTAATTATAAGACGACTTAAGAATTAGTGACTGTAGACACCTAAAAATGACCTAGGCCTGCAAGCTTCATTTTTGCCACTTTCGTCCTAACATAATTAAGACATTTAATTATGTCCTTGGTCCACATTCGACCATTGATTAAATAATTCATAAATTATTTAATTAATTCATGTCATTTATTCTCCATGATTATTAAATAAATAAATTTTATTTATTTATCAAATACGTCATTAGCTGTCTAAGTATTTCTTTAATTAAATAAATTTCTTAATTTATTTAATCCCCCTTTGTCATTTATTTCTTCCTGATTATTAAATAAATGAATTACATTTATTTATTTAATACGTCACTAACTGTCTTAATTAAATAAATTGATTAATTTATTTAATTAATTAATCTTATCTCCTAAATTAAATAATTAAATTTAATAATTTAATTGCCAATTTCATATTCTTCTCATTTTAAATAAATAAAATTATTTAAAATGTCATGTCAATTCTAACTGTCAGTCCTTTTTGATAAATAATCTGAAAAAGATTATTTATTATCTCTCAAAATCCATAATTTGAATTATTTTAATTCAAATTGGCAATTAATCTTCTAAAAATCAAGCAATCGGGCAGATTCTTGATTTTTCAAATCTTATCTTCAGTCTACATCTTATCTCTTTGATTTTTCGAATCTTGCAAATCAGGCAGTCTTATCTTCTTGATTTTTCAAAAATCTTTATTTTCTAATTAATTTCCTCATTTATTCTCCACCATCAATCCAATTTTATTTTGACCGTTCGATTAAGGATTTTTCCCTAACCCTAATTAGGGATTCTTAGGTGTAATCTGGATCGTTCATTTCATTGATTTATCTCGTCCGTCTGTTCGAAATGGCCTTTTCTATAAAATGCCATCTTCTTCTCATTTTTGGGGACAGATATTTTACGTAATTACTATAGGCATTTATTTACTTATTTTCACATTCGTTGTCATAGGCATTTGATTAATATTGGCATTTATTTTAAGCATAGGCATAGGCATTGGCTTTTAGATATAGGCATTTAGGCAATATCAAATCCTTCAAATCTTGTTGTAGGGCTTAGGCATTTTAGATTGCTCAAAAGATGAATCTGAGGGCAACATTATCCAGCAAGCAAGAAGGTATTACGAAAGGGAATCATGGAGGTATCAACAATCAGGTATAATTGTTCTTTTATTTACTTCCTTTGTGTTTCGTAAAATCTTTGGGTTTCAATTATTATTCATTGTTTATAACTAACTCTTAATCTGAATAAATCCCCTGATTACATTGGTGAACCCGACTCCGTTTTGCTTGTTTCCGTACGGTTTTTTGTTGTTTTCTGTTGTTTTGCAGGTACAAGTACGGATCGACGCAACTATTTTTTTAAAACATCGCAACGCATCTGATGCGTCGTGACGCATCTGCTAAAAGAAGCGACGCAATCGACCTGACAAGCCACAACTGACATCCCGAACGACGCATTTGATCTATCGAGCCGCACTTGAAGACCTGAATGACGCATCTGCCCTGTTGAGCCGCATCTATTTGGTAAAATTTTCTTTTAGATTTTCCATTTTGATTTTTAGATTTTCGGGTTTTTCTGGTTACTGGTTTTCTAGTTTTCTATTTTTCTATGTTTTTTTTATTCCTGCATGTTAACTAGATTAGATCTTTTGTGTTACTAATATTTTCTTGTAGCGTGTGGCAATCTTCTTTCGTGTGTCAAAGACCATTACATAAAAGACTACTAATATTCATTGTTTGTAGATTCGCTTGTCAAAGAAGGAATAAATAAACTTTGTGTTTGTTTTATTAGACTAGCGAACATTTGAGTTTGGTGCATATAAAACGAAATCATGTCTTTTATGCTTGATTGTGATTGTGGAATGGTAGGTGAGTATGCTCTCACTTGGTGAAAACCTTATGATCATAAAACTAGATCCATTATTTTCTGTTATTTACCCTGACTTGGTACATCAGAGTATCCTCTCCCCTCACGCTTTTGGGCGATCTTGGGTGTAAGAGAAATGGTTACCAACTCTAGAAATTGGGCCTGCCTGGGGATTTCATCACCCCAACGCGACTCAAATCGGAAACGGAGCTAAAGCCAAGCTACCCCCAACCGGTATATAAATGTAAACCTTAAGGGAAAACCTAAGGTTGCGAGTGCGGATGTGTCATACAGACGGAGTTATACTCCCTTAAACCCTGTTGAGCTTAACCTCCTCAGGCTGGAGTGCCACCTTAATGGTGATTAATCTCTTGCCCCATGTATGGCCACTCGAACGGGGGTCCCGAACTAAAAACTCTTGTGTAGTAAGTCAAAATCCTTCTATTTGCTAGCGCAACACTGGTTGGTGTGAAGGCATCCACACCTTCGCAGTTTGTAGTAGAGGTGATCAGCTCGCCATGGGAGTTTCATGGGGGTTGGAAGCTTGGTTGGCCTGAGAAGAGAGTGCACTATAAGGGGGAGCCTGTGCAGCCAAGCTTCTGAATCCACACGCTACAGATATGTGGTTACGTGGAATCTAGCGAATACTATCATGGCCTAACCTAGGATCGTGCTTTTCTGATGTGTGTTTGGTTACTTTATAAAACGCTGTGTTTGTCAAGTGTATTCTGGTTCTATCACAGTTCAAACAAAAACATTCACCAAACAGATCAAAAAATCCATCTAAACGACATGAAAATCACTTTGAAACAAAACTGTCATATCTGTCAAACTGCAACTGATTTTCTGCAACGCAACTGTTCTGCTAAACCGCATTTGAAACTTAGAACGCCGCATCTATAGGCGTTGTGATGCATCTATCAATTTAAAAGCCGCATGTGCTAAATCGAGTCGCATTTGATAGTCAGAAAGTTGCAAGTGAAAAACTAAACCGCATTTGCTAAACTGTGATGCATTTTCCAAACTATGATGCATTTGCCTGTCAGAATTTTAAACTTCACAGTCAAAACCAGAGGTCTTCAAATTGTCAACCATTTGTTAAACACTGTCATCAAGAAGATTCTGTCAGAAACCAAACTTGATATTGCTCAAAGTCTTGTCTATTAGCTTGCATTAGTCACCATAGGTTTCATACATCATTCCTTTTAGTTGCATACATTCAACATTACGTTGCCCCTAGGTTCATATTTGCATACTTAGGATTAGGAAAATCTTAAGCACATCTTTGCAAAAACATCATTTTCGACATTAGACCCTCTTGGACTAAGTTATCAAACCTCCTTTAGTCATTGTCCTCTTTTGTGAGATTTCTTCCAACTCAAAAATCTAGTTAGGAAGACTCACTAGTCATTTAGACCCAGTCAACTTGTCATTTCCAACGAAGTCCTTTAGCAGTCAAAATCGAAAACAAAGTTTGAGTTTAGAGGTGCTTAGATAACCTTGTCTTACATTGCATAGAAATTGCATATTCTTATTCACAAAAAAAATACAAAAACATTAGTCGTTCTAGTTTTCATCTTGAACCTTAGATTTCACATAGTGTCATACTTGCATTTAGGCTGTCGTTCCTATTTGAGCAATCTCATTTATGGTTGAAACCAGACTTCAAAAATAAAAGAGACAAATGGAAAACTTTAGACAAGACCCCCCATTTATTGTCAACAATCCTCCCTATGACTCAAACTGGACCTTGTACGATCCATTTACCAATCTAGACAATCAACCTCCAACAACAACGCAATCCTCGTCAAACAGTACATTCAAACTCTACTTGCAAAGAGATGAAAATGGTCAACTACTTCAGGAAAACATAGAGGCATTGACACAAGACCCAGAGGTCTATTAGCTTGCTAAAAAAATAGCTCGTCAAGATAGAGACAGATTCGTAGCCATGCTCTTGAGTGAAGGAGCTAAGTTACCACCAGGATTTGATGCCAACACGCTAAATTTGACACTTCATGACCCTAATGCCAATAATGCACATAACATGTCACATAGTGGTCAACTTCTAAATACTACGAACAATACTTCCTTTGGGACCACAACGACAGTACATACCATGCCCAACATCCCAAACATCTCCAACACAATAAATGCTACATCTATTGGGGGATCACAATCATCCACAACACTACCCCAATCTGATGGAACCACTCTTAGCTCCTCAACAACATGGGAAAATTATTCCAATCCTCTTTTTACCACGACAGTAAATACCACGGGGGCATCATCAAGTCACAACAATCCCCCTTTGACAACTACATCTACTACCATGAACACAACTTTGACAAATCCGTTCAGTAGTAATTCACAAAATCCTTTGGGAGGAGCCACATGATGTATCTTTATTAAAGGACAACAATAAAATGTTAACATGACAACACAGTCAAATGTCATTGCCTCCCAAGGCACAAATACAAATGTCCCCCTTGTACAAAACCAACAATTTACACAAGGTGGCCAAATAACACAACCCATGACATCATTGACACACCATAACAGTCATGGTCACAACATCTCCCAAATAATGACACACATGGCTGGGGGACACATCCCAACATACTCATCCAACATTCATACTCATCAATAGGCACCAAATCATAACTTCCAATACCAACAACACACGTCATACGTACCACAACAATCCGTACCACCACAATATACCAACATCCATGTACACCAGATAGGAACACATGGTGTACCAGGCAACCCAACACACAGAAACGTAAACGACCCTACCATAGATGAACTCAAAGCAAGAATGAGAGATATGGAGAAAAATATGCAAAACATGTACATTTCAGGCAGGAAATCAAAAATATCATATGGCCTGGATGTATACCCTTTCGACACGAACTTACGTATGCCTGCATTTCCACTAGGATACATGTCACCCAACTTTACAAAATATAGAAGCAAAACAAATCCCATTGAACATGTTCGCGAATTCGCAACCAACTGTATGGATATCGCCTACGAACCAACATACTTGATGAGACTTTTTTCCAAAAGTTTGGCAGGTCAAGCCCTTGAATGGTTTCAACGCAAAAAGATATCCAAACATGGGATGAGCTCAAACGAAAATTCATAAGAAATTACGCGTACAACATTGACATAGATACCTCTATCACTAGCTTGTGCAATCTCACGCAAGAAGACTCTGGTGAGACATTTATTCCATTCTTTCAAAAATGGAGAAGCCTTGCTAGTCGATGTCACATTGACATTCCTGAAAGGGAAAAAGTCAACATGTTCGTCCAAACACTTCTAGGACCCCTAAAATTTGCATTGCAAATACATTGTTGCACAAAATTCACAGAATTGGTTGAAAAGGGAGTCTAGATTGAGAAAGCCCTTATCGCAAAGGGAGAACTGAGATATGGTTCCAAAAACACGAACATCAATCCACCAGCTGACAAAAACAAATATTGGGTTAAGAATAAGCATGTTACAAATGATGGTGTTGTTGATGCCAAGACTGCAAATACTGTAGGTCCCGTATTAGCCCTGAAAGGGGTTCAACAACAAAACAGACCAACAATGACATTGACATCTCCTCCCAATACTTTTTCAAACACCCAAAGTGGACAAAATAGTCAAGGGAAATATTGTCAAATGAAACAATTTCCTAGGGGTCGCACATACACTCATTTGGGTGAACCCATTTAAGAAGTCCTTAAGAAATGCATTTAGCATGGCGTCATCACACTTCCAAAAATAAAACCTTATGACCCAGGACAGTTCAAACCATCATGGTGGAATGACAATGTACTTTGTGAATACCATCGAGCCAAAGGACATACAACCTCTAACTGTTGGCAACTGAAAAACCTAATTCAAGATCTTATTGAAAATCACACAATCGAAGTAGGTGGATCACAATTCACCTCCAATGCCGATCATACTATCCACAAGAATCCACAGCAGGATCATGGTTCTCATAATGCGTCCACGTCAGGTTCACAGAATCAAGCTAACTTCGCCCAAGTCAAGTACGATTATTCTAGTGGACCAATTATAAACAATGTCTGAACTAAAGATGGGTACATCAATACCATTATGGTCAAGAGAGCACCCCAGTGTAATGCTACTACTCGTAGTGGCAAGGTCACTATAGCTGGCCCACCTCCTCCTAGACAAGAAAAATCATAATACCGGGCCCATCGACTAAACAATCACAACCTGCTGCATCGGCTAAACAGCCAAAACCTGTCTCAACCCCACAGCAGTGGAAACCCAAGAGTCAGTTCAACCTCATTGACCAGCTAGGAAAGAATCCCGCGCAAATATCTATCCTTGACCTGCTTCGTATCTCTCCCGCACACAAGGAAATCCTAGACAAAACTCTCCTAGAGTTGTCGGTCCCTAAGGACATCGATGTCAATCAGTTTGAAATGATGGTGGGAAATCTCACCATGCTGCACCATGTCACCTTCTTGGATCAAGACTACTCATCACATAAAACCAACCACAATCATGCATTACACATAGAAACTTTCATCCACAAGCACAAAGTTAGACGGGTTTTAGTAGATGGCGGAGCAGGGTTAAACATATGCTCCCTCAAATTGGTTAAGGCTCTTGGGTTCTCTGATGCATGCGTAGACCCAACGAAAAGCATAGTGATCAAAGCATACGATGACAAGGAACACTCTTCAAGGGGTGTTATCTCTCTCCCTATCAGAGTGGGACCGGTCATTGTAGACACAACCTGCCGGGTCCTGGATTTGGAACTACCATATAACATTTTACTTGGCCGTCCATGGATCCACGCTTTAAAAGCCGTTCCGTCAACATACCACCAATGCCTCAAGTTTCCTTTTGATGGTACAAAAGTCACCATATACGGAGACCCTGACCCTTTCCAATATTGTACCAATTTAAGGGGTATCTCTGAAAACTGAGTACCTATTAATCGAGAAGCACCTGGCTCCTCATCATCCAAGTACATCGACCCCTCCACACTCACGTCATCTTCCACATCCACTCCATCCACGTCTTCCGCCATACCACCACCTTCCATCAACCCTAAGACTGAATCAACTGTCAAAATCCAGGACCTTGGCTACGGAGAATTCAAACTGCACACAACATCCAACATAACAACAATGCCTAGATCTCCCAAGGACTATGGTTGGCCATGTTTCATAATGGAACCTCAAGAAACCTTCATAGTACCACCGAATACAGTTTTTATCAAGTGGGGAGACATGAGTGAGGAAGACCTTGCTGACATCACAGGATGGATCTATAAGGATACTGTCACATTACCCCCATTACCAGTTCAAATATATGGTAAAGGTTATGAATTCATGAAGGCTAAAGGCTATGATGGTACTAGTGCCTTGGAAAAGACAAAACAGGCCGAAGGGAACCCATAGAAACTTTTCAAATTCTGAAGTATCTTGGATTAGGGTTTGGCTCACTTGCCAATGACGATCGACGTACTTTTGGACTTTCAAATGAGCAAGTACATGCTTCTGATAGTGTCGAGACTACTAGGGAACCCCTCACTAAAACTAACTCCCACGAGTGGGAATTTGGCTCAGAACGATCCCTAAGTGACTGTTGTCTTGATGATTTGTTTGTCGAACTAGGGGAATTGACCTCTGAACAATGATTTTGGCAAACATTCAAAATTGAACAGGCACCAAATAGTCAAAGCCCTACTACCACTTCCCATGACACACAACACCCATCATCTGACCCCCCTCAGTCCAATCTATCCAAAGTGTCAGACAATATTGATAACCAGGACTCTAAAACCTTCACTCCTTATTACGATAATGAATATGACACTAGTGAAGGAGAATATTGGATAGAATCTGATGTAGAGTTGGATGATGATAACCTCATCTACAACATCAATGAATCCATCTGCATGCTATCCGCATCCTCACCCCAATTCACTAGCCTTGACGATGGCATCTCTTTAGTTTACCCTGAACTAGTCGATTGGGACCAACAAGGACCGCCGGTTCTGGACACATTCCAAAATGATGAAGCCATTGCTGAATTCATGGGATTACGAGAAGGCATACCTAGTGGGGACCACAAATCAGGATTTGCTATTGATTTAGACTGCACGACATACTTTGGCGAGACTATTCAGTCCTCTAGTCACAAAAGTAAAAATAAAGTAAAAAATGAAACGTCTCTAGGTGAAAACCAAAAGGCACCTCTTGACGGTAAAATAGTAAAAATAAAGGATGAATCTGCGGGTGAAAACCTCTCTGAGGTGCCCAAAGATGGAGGACTGGACTTTCTCCTTGTGCAACAAGAGAAATCGGCCATGCTTATTGAGGACACAATAGAGGATAACATTTCAACTGTCGAAGACCCCAAGATGATCCTATTTGTGGCATCATTAACTGATGAAGAGAAACCAGAGTTTCATAAATTCTTTGCAGAACGAAAAATCAACTTTGCATGGTCCTATGTAGACATGCCAGGATTGGACCCCAAACTGGTTCTGCATCATCTGCCACTATTACCCAATGCTAAACCAGTCAAGCAGAAGTTGCGCAAAATGCACCCTCAAGTGGCTCTATTGGTCAAAGCCGAGTTAAAGAAATTACTGGATGCCGAATTCATAAGGTCTATAGATTATGCTGAGTGGATTTCCAATCTAGTGCCAGTGACAAAGCCAAATGGGCTGATTCGGGTATGTACAGACTTTCAGGATCTAAACAAGGCATGTCCAAAGGATGACTTTCCTTTGCCCAACATTGACATCATAGTGGACCTAACTGCAGGACATGAGATGCTATCCCTCATGGATGGTTTCTCTGGCTATAATCAAATCTGCATTGCTCCTGAGGATCAACACAAAAACATTTACGTGCCCATGGGGTACATAGTGTTGGAACGTCATGCCATTTTGTCTCAAAAACGCAAGTGCCACATATCAAAGGGCTATGACCACGATCTTCCATGACATGATGCAAAATATAATGGAGGATTATGTAGACGACCTATTGGACAAATCAGCAACTAGGAAAGACCATTTGAGGGTACTCGACATAATTTTCAAGAGACTTGACGAGTACAAAGTTTGGCTAAACCCTAAGAAGTGTGTTTTTTGGGTCACGTCAGGAAAACTATTGGGATACGTAGTTTCCTGAAGAGGCATAGAGGTCGATCTGGGAAAGCTCAAAGCAATCATAGACATGCCTCCACCCAGAGGGATCAGTGAACTCAGAACTCTGCAAGGCAGAGTACAATCTATTCGGCGTTTCATAGCCCAATTGGCAGATAAGTGCCATCCATTCCAGTACCTGTTGCACAAAAGTGTCCCCTTTGTATGGACGGATAAGTGTCAAGAGGCCTTCCAGCAAATCAAAGATTACTTGCTGTCAACACCAGTACTCATGCCGCCTATTCATGGAAAACTGTTGATTCTCTACATCTCCACCACTAGTTCAACATTGGGGGCATTGCTGGCCCAAAATGATCACGAAGGAAAAGAAAGAGCAATCTATTACATTAGCCGCACACTGATAGGCTATGAGTTTAACTACACATACATTGAACGTGCATGCCTTTCCGTTGTCTTTGCATCCCAAAAACTAAGACACTATATTCTCAGTCATCAGACACAACTGGTTGCCAAGATTGATCCATTGAAATATCTACTAAGTCAAGCAGCATTAACAGGCCGGTTGGCAAAATGGGTCATGATCTTAAGTGAGTATGACATACAGTATGTTGAGCGCAAGGAAATAAAAGGGCAAGTAATAGCAGATCAACTAGCAGATGCACTGATTCAAGCCACTCATCCATTAGTAACTGATTTTCCTGATGAGTCCATTTTTCATGCGGAACCGACATCACCATGGAAGTTATATTTTGATGGGTCTCATATCGGTCATGGATCAGGTGCTGGAATCTTGTTTATCACACCATAGGGGGATTCAATTCCTAAGTCATTCAGAATTGCTTTCCCTTGTACAAATAACATTGCCGAATATGAAGCACTAGTCACGGGTCTCAAGTTGGCAATTAAGTGGAAAATTCAGATGTTGCTGGTATTCAGGGATTCCCAGCTCATAATCAACCAAGTGAATGATGACTATGAAACAAAGGATGAGAAGTTGCTTCCCTACAAGAGGATGGTGGACAGTTTCTTGACATACTTTAAATTGATTTCTTTTGAACAAATCCCCAGGGCACAGAATAAGGCAGCTGACGCAATGGCTACTATTAGTTCTCTCTTGGACGTCCCTAAAAATGTGTCACAATTTGAGTTCTTAGTAGAGCAGCTTTTGATACCATCATATGATATCCCAGAATCAGAAATGGTTTGTGAACTTGTTGGTCCCAACTCTCGGTATCAAGACATTTACGATTACCTAAAGTCTCACACCCTTCCACCGAACCTGTCAAATAACCAAAGGAAGTCCTTCATTAGAAAATCTGCAAGGTATGCCATTGTCAGTGACACCCTCTACCGCCGTAGTTTCGACGATACCCTCCTTAGATGTCTTGACACCGACGAAGCATGTACAACCTTACAAGAAGTACATGATGGTATATGCAGATCTCATTCGAGTGGTCCTACGCTAGCTAAGAAACTGACGAGACTTGGGTATTATTGGCCGACAATGGAAAAAGATGCAATTGAATATGTCAGGACTTGTTGCAAATGTCAAATACATAGTGACTTTGTCCATGCTCCAGCACAGGAACTCCGGCCCATCACTTCTCCTTGGCCCTTCGCTCAATGGGGACTCGACCTCGTGGGTAAGATTTATCCAACCTCATCCAATGACCATAAATTCATTATTACCACTACTGAGTATTTCACAAAGTGGATTGAAGCCATTCCATTGACATATATTACTGGAAAGCAAATATAAAAGTTTATCCTTAATTACATTATTTTCCGGTATGGCCTCCCACAGTCCATCATCACTGACAATGGATGTCCATTCAAAAACCAAGACGTACGTGAGTTATGTGAACGATTCCATATCCAACACCACTTTTCATCTCCATACTACCCACAAGGAAATGGCCAAGCTGAGGCATCTAACAAAACCATTGTCAAGATTCTCAAAAAGACTGTCAATAACGTTGGCCGTGACTGGCACATACAACTTAACCCTGCTCTATGGGCTTATCAAACTAGCATTCGTACTCCTACAAGGGCCACCCCGTTCACCCTCGTCTTTGGCGCGGAAGCCATCTTACCCATTGAGGTGAAAATTCCTTCACTATGAGTCTCCTTGAAGGGTCTTACTAATGAAGAGGACTACCGACAATCATGCCTGCATGAGCTGGAAATACTGGAAGAAAGACGACAAAACTCACTGAATCATCTCCAAGCATATCAGAACCACCTTTGTCGCAGCTACAATAAAAAGGTTATGGTCAGAAAGTTTGACATCGGTGACCTAGTTATAATGCAGAACCCCAAGAACCAAGTAGACAGAGAAAAGCCAAGAAAATTTGAACCAAACTGGCTAGGTCCCTATATTATCATATCTTCTTTTGGTTCTGGAGCTTATCAATTGGCAACTCCAGATGGGGAACATTTGACAGAACCCATCAACAGTTTACATCTCCAAAAGTTCTACGCATAGCATCAGATGATGGAGCTGAAGGCCATAAAATACAAAAAAATTGAAAAAAGGATAAAAAATCGTCACCTTGATGAAAACCTGGCAAATAGGCGTCTTGGTGACACCAAAAAAATTAAAAATTCAAGAAAATAGTAAAGAGAAAAATGATTCGTTCAATAGTGAAAACCTAGCAAACAGGCACTTTGGACAAGTACCATGGTGAAAACCTGGCAAACAGGCGCCATGCGTAATCAATCATTGCTCTGCCATCTACTGTCACTTGGTCTAACTTGGCCTAGGATAAAAAGGTATTTCTGTAATTATTCCACAAATCACCATCACATCCTACCTTACCTGTCATAGTAGATAAATGATTGACATCAAGTCCTGACGACTATCCGTCTACCAAGTCAGCAGCATCCCGTCCATATCACTTGTGAATGGCTAAGTCTTAGACCTGACTGGGGGCAAAATGTTTATCATGAAACTGTAGTGGATGTCACACATGATCTTGACATTGGCAAAAACTCCTGAAAAACGACCAAAAACATTGGCAAAAAGTCCTGAAAAAAGACAAAAACATTGGCAAAAAAACCTGAAAAATGACCAAAAACATCACAAAAAGTCCTTAAAAAAAGACAAAAACATTGGCAAAAAGTCCTGAAAAAAAAGAATAAAAAAACATCATAAAAAGTCCTGAAGAAAGACCTAAAAATCATAAAACGTTCTGAAGAAAACATCAAACAAAATCATTAGACCACTCGAAGAACACAAACACACTGTCATTTCTGGTCAAAGTCAATCATGTCAAATCAGTCTTCGTCATCTGTCCGAACTACGTTGTCTCTGCGCATTTGCTATGTAGGCAAGACTCATATTTGAATCCCCAAGACATTAGGTCACTCCTTTTAGGTTTGTCAAAATAAAATCATGACGCAACCTTGATTCATCAAGGCAAAGTCATTGGTCATGTCGAACTACGAGGTTTCTGAGTGTATGACGTAGGCAAGGCCATCTATTAATGAGCCCCCGAGGCCGCACTAGGTCTATCCATTAGGGTTTATGGCACTACACTGGCACACACGTCAAAAGTATTCAATCAATTTCCACATGGGAAGACTCCTAAACCAAAGTAAAACAATCATTTATTCAGCATGGCAATCTCATCAGCATATGGTCAAACACAGGTCAAACTCAGGTGAAACAAGTCAAATCATCATAAACAAGTCAAACTGTCAAAATTTGATTAGTCTTCAGATGAGTCCTTCTGAATGATAACCTCTATCATTTGTGCCTTAGGATGTGTCCTTCCTAGGTGTCGTCATCATCATTCGACATTTTGAGTGATCCTCCTGACACCTAAAGATCGCTCTTTGTGACATCGGTATTCTTCAGATGTGTCCTTCTGAAGAACCAACTCTATCATTTATGCCTTAGGATGTGTCCTTCCTACACATCGTCATTATTTTGAGGGACCCCTTACGACCATTAGGGATTGAATCCTCTCGTCATCGGCATCATTCAGGATGTGTCCTTCCTGAATTCACCAAGTCTCGGCATTTTCCAAGATCAATCAAAACTTTAAACATTTCGACATCTCGACATTATCAAACATGGCCTCTTGGCATCAGAACAGTAAATATCCAGATGCACTTGGCAAACACTTGACAAATTGTCTTTTTGAACTTTTATCATGTTATTAATTTTTTAGCGAGATCCCAATAAGCAGGATTT
>VDFB02086081.1:8978713-9000743 GCA_007258455.2 Sequoia sempervirens | reverse complement strand
AAACAATCTATTTCAAAAATTTAACTAGGGTCTTCAACATGTGTTTTGCAGAAAGATTCGTTAGTAGTTTTGATATTGATCTTCAACTGTCAATTTGCAAAAACTTCATTAACTCCTTGAGACACACACTGAAAATAGAAGATTAGCAAAAATAAAAATATGAATAGAAGTTGTAAATTGAAAATTGAACCAAAAAATTTACCAATCAGATGTGTCATTTTCGTTGTCAGATGTGTTGTAGAATTTTAGTAGTCAATTGTGGTTCAATAAATCACAGATGCATTGATATTTGTTAGATGTGTCATAGAAAGTCAAATGCATCATTCTGGCTTGCAAATGTGTCATTCTAGCTTGCAAATGCATCACTTTAGCTTGCAAATGTGTCACTTCAACTCACAGCTGCAAAAAAAATCATGTTTTTCTTGTAAAAAATGCTTCCCTTAACCAAAATATGCAATATAATATATGAATTTGTGTCTTTCAACCCTTATGAATGCAACCATGCTATTTATTTAACCTCAAAAGACTCCCATAATTGTTATTTTCAAGATTCTTCAAAAGTACCTACACCCTTCAAGACAAAAAAACCAAAAACTTCCAAAAAAAGAATGCCAATCATGAGGGTTAGTAGTTCACATCAAGTTCACCAATGTAACATCATGAAAATAGAAAAGGTTAAAAGAAAAAACTTAATGTGATCAAATCTCTAATGTAATCTAAATTCAAACAACAAAGAACAAAGGAAATAAGCTAAAACATAAAACAATCTCACCAAAGATCAATGCAACTCCATGGATAACCTCTATTGTCCTTCCCCATTTCGTCTTATGTAGTGTACTTTCCCTCATATTTTCAGTTGATTGTGCAAGCATAGCCTAAGGATTGTGATAATAATGAAACATTGAAGATATAAGATAATTGCTCCAAAAGTCACAAGATTTTGGGAGATACCCAAATGATGAAAGATAAATCAATTTATAGAAAATTGATCATTTGAATGACAAGTCAGGATTGAAAGATCAACAGATGGTTGAGATCAAAATATTAGACATGCATAATGATGACTATTAGTAGTGACATGAGTGATAAAAACTAGAAATAGAAATAAATATTAAATAATAATTTAATCTTTGAGTTTGGTATTTGGAAATAGAAGAATAGTTTTTGCATGACAAAGATAAAGACATGATTAAAGCAACACTCTATTCAAATGCATGCACAAGATTTAATTAATTAAATAAAGATATTTAATTAATATGCATGTACATGCAAACGAGTTAGAACTAGATGACTGAATGATATGACAAAGAGATTACTTGAGAAAGCCACTCAAACACTAAATCCAGAGTTAACTGGCCAATTTAAATAGATCTCAAGTTGAGTCAAAGTGAATACTTAGACAACTTACACAATTATCTAAATATAGAGGTTCATGCATTAAAATAGATTTTTACAAATTAAATGTTTTATTTAATTTGAGTTTTGATATTTGAAGAATAATTAAATAAATAAGATTCATTTAATTAAGTGATAAAGGGGTTAAATGAATAATTAAATAAATAAAGAATTTATTTAATTATAGTTGAAGTATGATAAAGAGTAAATTAAATAAGAATTTATTTAATTTGGAAAGAAGGATAAGGTTAATTAGTAACATAATTAAATAAAAAGTGTTTATTTAATTAATCAAATAGAATAAAGAAAAGTGTGAATTAATTAAATAATTAAGATTATTTAGTTAATAGATGAATTAAGATTAATGTGAATTAATTAAATAAGTAAGATTATTTAATTAATAGATGAATTAAGATTAAGGTAAATTAATTAAATAAATAGATTTATTTAATTAATAAAGAAATGAAGAACTTTACAGAACATTTAAATAATTGACATTATTTAATCATCACCATGGAAATATGAATTATGAAGAATATTGAAGTCACAGGCTTAGACTAGATTTCGGTGTCTACACTAGCATTCGAGCTTGAATTCAGATTTACCAGTCAGTAGATTCATGTAATAAGAAACCTGTAAGATGGCATGTTCTCTGTAATCTATGTTGATCAGTAATAAAGATCATTTTTTCCATGCCAACCTGGTTGTTCTATGTTTTTCTACTTTGTAAGGGGAGTCCCCTTCATCAAGTGGTATCATAGGAGGAGTTCATGAGTCTATAAAAGAGCACCAAATGTGAGGCAGTTGCAAATGGACCTATGAGTGTGGGTTGAGTTCAAGATGCCTCCAAGACTTTCCTAGCATGGAAAAGATAGAGGACGAGGTGGTGGAGGAAGAGATCCACCTAGAGATGAAATCAAAGCCTTTAAAAGGTAGACGCAAGCCTTGCAAGAAGAAGTCCAAATAAGAAGAGGAGCACATCAAGAAAGAGATGATAGAGAAGATGAGACTGATGAAGAGACAGAAGAGGAAGAGAATGATCCAATGGATCCTAGAGAAAGAAGGTTGCTACGAGCAATCTCAAGCACTGGGAAGAGACTGAAAATGGAGGTTTCAACTTTCATTGGAAGTCTGAATCCTGAAGAATTGATCGATTGGATCAATGACATGGAAGAATTTTTTGAGCTTGAGGAGATTGAAGATCCCCATAGAGTAAATTTTGCAAAGATGAAGCTCAAAGGCCATGCAAGTATATTGTGGAAATAGGTCTAGCTTGAAAGAGGGAGACAAGGAAAAGATAAAATCTCCAGATGGGACAAAATGGTGGAAATTTTGAAAAACCAATTCATACTTGTTGACTACAAATTGGAGTCGCTAAGGAAAATGTAGATTCTGAGACAAGGAATGAGGATGGTGAAAGAATACACTGAGGAATTTCACAAGGTTCTAATTTGAAAGGACACTCAAAGATGAACAAAGAGAAGTTTGCTCGATATATCGACGGGTTGAAGCCTAGTATACAAGAGGAATTAGCACTGATAAGAATGACTACCATTGAAGATGCTTATAAGTTCTCTCTAAATTTTGAAGAGTGATTGAACAAGAGGTTTGAAAGCAAGCAGAGAGGAGGAGGTCAAGGTGGAAAAATTGGTAAATGGCCATATGGAGGTTGAGGTGGCAATTATAGGAAGGTTGAAGGATCGAGTACCAATCAAGGTCAGTAAAGGGATGACTCATATCAGCCTCATGAGCATAATAGTGGAGATCAAAGAGGCAAAGGAAGGTCTGGGCACAAACCAAGAAGAGGAGGTTTCAGAGGAACATGTTTCCAATGTGGTGAAAAGGGACATAGGGCATATGAATTCCCACAACACCAAGAGAAGACAAACAAGAGGCCTGAAGGAAAGGCACAAGTAGCCCATGTAGATGAAGACCATAGTTTGAAGATGTGGAAAAGGGAGAGTACCTAATTGTTAGAAGGGCCTTGGTGAATGAAGAAAAGGAGCTTGAATAGTGAGAGAATTTGTTTCACACCCATTGTAAATGTGAAGAAAAGGTCTACAATATCATCATTGATGGAGGTAGCACTAACAATCTAGTGTTGGAAGAAATCGTCACCAAATTGTAGCTAGAGAGGAGAAGGAACTCAAGTTTGTATCAGATTGCATGGTTGCAGAAGGATCAAAGGGTCCTGGTCAATGAACAATGCCTAATAAAATTCAAAATTGGTACCTATATGGATTATGTTTTGTGCGATGTGATACCCATGGAAGCTTGTCACATGTTGGGTCGACCATGGCAGTTTGATTGACAAGCAATACATGATGGAAATGCGAACACTTATTCATTAATGAAGGATGGAGTTCGACATAAGTTGAAGCCTCTGAAGGAAGTAGATGAAAAGGTATGAAACAATGCATGAATTTTTTTGGTTGATAGAAGAAAATTCCTAGAAGGCATGAGACATGAACACATGTGTTTTGCATTAATTCCAAGAACTAAAAAGGAGGTTAGTAGTGAAGCTCCTGTAGAAGTGTGTGGTTTGTTGGATGAATTCTAGAGTATTATTTCTGATAATGTGTCTAACGGATTACCACTTGTAAGGAAGATTAGTCATCAAATGGATCTAATTCTTGGAGCCATTTATCCAAATAAGGCAGCCCATCGAATGACTCCAGTAGAGAATGAAGAGTTGAACAAACAAGTGAAAGAGTTGTTGCAAAAGGAGTTGATTAGGGAGAATTTGATTCCATGTGCAATACCTATAGTACTAGCACTTAATAAGGATGGAGAATGGTGAATGTGTACTGATTCAAGAGCAATTAATAAGATTACCATCAAGTATCGTTTTCCCTTGCCAAGGATGGACAACATTATGGATTTCCTGAGTGGAGCTGGGTATTTCACAAAGATTGATCTGAAGAGTGGTTATCACCAAATTTGAATTAGAGAAGGAGACAAATGGAAGACAACTTTCAAGACCAAAGAAGGCCTATATGAGTGGTTAGTCATTCCTTTTGAGCTGACCAATACACCCAACACATTTATGAGGCTCATAAAAGAGGTATTGAAAGAATTTATGGGTAAGTTTGTCATTGTTAATTTGGATGAAATTTTTATTTTCAGTAGGATGTTGGAGGAGGATCTGATGCATATTCAAGAAGTTTTTGAGAAGCTGAGAGAGGAGTAGTTGTTGATCAACTTGAACAAGTGTAGTTTTGTGAAAGATGAACTGGTGTATCTGGGATTTGTTATCTCAGCAGAAGGTCTGAAAATGGATCTATAAAAGGTTAAATCTATTGTGGAGTGGCTAACACTAAGGAGCACTATAGAGGTGATATATTTTCATGTTCTAGCTAGTTTTTATCATAAGTTCATTAGGGGATTTAGTAGTGTTTGTGCACCCCTAACTGAAACAATGAGAAGGGATAGAAAAGAATTCAAATGGAGTATAGGAGCAACAAAGAGTTTTGATTTGTTGAAGAATAAGGTCATAGAGTAGCTTGTTTTGGCACTCCTATATTTCAATAAAGTTTTTTAGGTAGACTGTGATGCTAGTGCCAGTGCCATTGGAGCTATTTTGAGTCAGGAAGGTAAACCTGTTGCTTATTTTAGTGAGAAGTTGAATGATGCAAAGAAGAAATATTTTGTATATGATCAGGAATTATATGCCATAGTTTAGGCTTTGAAAAAGTTGAAGCATTATTTGTTTCCAAATGAATTTTTTGTTTACTGATCATCAAGCTCTATAGTATTTGAACAATTAGGGAAAACTAAACCAAAGGAATTTGAAGTGGGTGGAATTTCTGTAGAGTTACACATTTTTGTTAAAGCACAAGAGTGGAAAATCAAATAGGGTTGCAGATGCCTTAAGCAAGAGGAAAAATTTGTTAACTAAATTATAGGTGGAAGTGGTTGGGTTCAACAAACTCAAAAGTTTGTATTCGGGAGATCTTGATTTTGTAGAGGCTTGGAAAGCTTGCAAGGAGCTTGTCACATTGGATAGGACAAGGTGGATGGACTATACCATTCAAGATGGTATGTTGTTTAGGAGGAATCAGTTGTGCATTCCCAGAAGCTCCATGAGAGAGAATTTGATCAAAGAGAAGCATAGTGGTGGATTGGCATGAAAATTTGGTTAGGATAAGACCATTCCCATTGTTGGTGAACATTATTATTGGCCGCAGCTGTAGCAAGATGTTAAGAAGTTCATACAAGGATATAGAATATGTCAAACAACAAAGGGAACTAGTCAAAATATTGGATTTTATCAATAGTTACCAGTTCTTGAGAAGTCGTGGGAAGATATCAACATGGATTTTGTTCTTGGTTTGCCAAGGATACAGCGTGGTCATGACTCTATATTTTTGGTAGTGGATATGTTTTTGAAGATGGCACACTTTATTTTGTGTCATAAGACTAGTGATGTTGTTCATGTTGCATAATTATTCTTTAAGGAGGTGGTAAGAATAAATGATCTACCCAAGAGCATAGTTTCAGACTGAGATACCAAGTTTGTCAGGTATTTCTGAAGGATGTTGTGGAAGAAGTTAAAAATTGATTTGAAGTTTAGCTCAACACATCATTTGTAGATAGATGGACAAACGAAAGTGGTGAATAGGAGTTCGGGTAACTTTTTGAGATGCTTGGTAGGAGGTAAGCCCAAGGGATGGGATATGATTTTACCCTAGGAAAAATTTTCTTACAATAATTCAATCAATAGAAGCACCAATAGATCACCATTCTAGATCATGTATGGGAGTAGTCCAAGAATTGCTACTAAATTGAGGAAGATGGATAAGGAAGAGAAGCATAGTGAGCTGAAGCTAAAGATTTTGTGGAACATATAAAAAGTGTGCATAAATATGTTAAGGGGCATATCAATAAGATAAACACACAGTACAAGGCTAAGGAAGATTAGAAGAGAAGGAACAAGGAGTTTGCAGTTGGAGATGAAGTCATGGTTCATTTGAGGAAGAAAATATTCCTAGTTGGTACATAAAAAATTTGAAGATGAAGAAATTTGGACCATATAATATTATGAAGAAACATGATTCAGGAAACATGTATGAAGTGGAATTTCCAAGTGGGATTCATGTCTCACCTATGTTTAACATTTTAGATTTGATAGGGTATCCTGAAGGGGATAAGGAGTAGGAGTTGGAAGAAGCACAGTGGAGTGTTCCAACATCGACAATAGATATAGAGGAAATTGAAGAGATCTCAGACAGCCAAGTGGGATGAAGCACCAAGAACAACTAGTACAATGAATATCTGGCAGAGTGGAAAGGAAGGAAAATCAAAGATTCAACCTAGTTGTCTGAGTCAAAAAATAGTCATCTTGGTTTTCCTCTAACTCTTGAGAAGTGATGGAGTCACTTTTCAAATCTACCCCGACTGTCTAATGTAAGAGTATTTGGGAAAAAGAGAAATCCTGCATCACCTTTTATGTTTTTGCTTGATCGAATAAGGCTGGTCATACTTCCTTGGGGGGACTTTAACATATCAGCGGAACAAACCTACGAGTCCCAATGATAGACCGACAATGTTGGTAGAGGAACCTTACAAATGTAGTTCATTGGCATGGAGTTCACTTTTCGGTGAGATGTTATGCCCCGTCTCCCCAATGGTCTAATCGGTGTGTCTCAGTTCCATCGGTGGAACCTTCTATGTTGTTTCCCTGATAACCTGATGGATCCCTCATTTTCTTGTGATCATCATTGAAAATCCCTTATATCAGCAGAAGGTGGCTTGTGTTCTCCTTGATGGAATAAAATGTGGTGTCGATGTAACATGATGGTATCAGAAAAAGTTGAACTAGAATCTAGGTGATATACCAATAACAATAAGTACATGAAAATATTCAATGATAGAGATGGCGAGTTCAGCCACAACACATGGTGAAATGATATTGGATATTTCACATCATTGTTTTGAAACATAATTTCATTGGCTAGTGATGATTACCATATGATGACTCAAATTTCCTGAATGTTGATTGGATGATGAATAGTACTATGCCAGGAATAGTTGTTTTGAGGTTGGGCCGACATATAGGAAAAGCATACTATATAATGAGATAGCTCGAGAGGGGAAGGGGCAAAAGAATAGCTCATAGAGCGATGGTAGGATTTGAGTTCAAATTCAGATATACTAGATGGTAGATGCATGTAATAAGTAGCTTGTAACATGGCATGTTCTCTATAATTTGTGTTGATCAGTAATAAAGATCATATTTTCTGAGCAAACTTGGTTGTTCTATGTTGTTCTAGTTTGTAAGGGGATTCCCCTTCATCACAAAGTCTCAAAAAGATGTAAGTATCATAGCATAAATGTTCACTAAGTCAAAGCATATCATTACTCAAGGTATTGAATAAGTCCATCGACATCAATAGCAACTCAAATGCAATATAAGTGTCTCATATCGCATGGAAAAAAGAGTGAAAAATGTCTTTCACAAAATAGTCACAAGCTATTTTATCAACCTCTTAAAACATAGTCTATAATTACTATAATCGACCTCATTTATCATAGTCTTTATCAACTATAAACAACCTTTATAAATTGGCTTCTATCAATATAAGTGATAGTTGATTTCTATTAACTTATATAATATGTTAAATATATATTATTATATATATAATATATATCAAATGCATATATATATTTAAATACCATCATGTATTTATATATCTATGTATGTATATAACTGTTAATATATATTTATATATTGTAAGCAAATAATGTAAGCATACATTCGATATATATATATATACATATATATAGTGTAGTAAAATGCATACCCTTGCATTTTCACAATTGTTTGGGCCTGCCTTGCTTTATTTATCCTTATTTATGTCTTTATTGGTCAAATTTTTCATTCGCAATCATAATGAGTTACATCCTTTTCTGGCTAATCCTGACAAGCATCAATGGATAAATGATAATTTAATGATTCTAACTGTGTGTCCCTAATTTTTGGTTCAGGACTAAGATGCCACCTAGGGCATCTTTGTTCCCCAAAGGTCTTGGGACGAAAATTTCAAGGCACCTCAAATGGGCCACTTTTTGGAGTCTGTACCCCACGTTTTTAGCCTTGGGACTAAGACGCCACCTAGGGCATCTTAGTCCCCCTTAAGGTATTTTTCAGATTTATTTTCAAATTATGGCAGGATTTAACCTCCTTTATTTAATGAATTCATATTTCAGCTTGGTGTGGTTAAATTTTCGAATATTAAGCATCCATAAGTATAAATACAAGGTTCATTCATTCATTCCAATCCAAGTCTTTTGTGAGAGCATTCATCATAGCATAATTGAGTTCACAAGAGCATTCAAGAGAAATTCATCAAGCATTGGGAGCCATCATTAAGATTCAAGCATCATATCAAGGATATTGTTGCATCATGTTTGTTTTTGTACTAACATTTGTGATGTAGGGTTTATGATTCAAGCAAGTGTTTCATTCAAGTTCAACATCATTCAAGCAAGAGTCAAGAAACACATCCATTGTAGCCATTTCAAGCATATTTGTATATTTCATAACAAGGGTTTGAAGAGTTGCAACATAGTATTTTTTTCATTCATCATTTCCCTTCATCATTTCCCTTCATCATTTCATTTCATTTCAAGGTTAAACTACCAACAAGTGGTTTGACCAAGGCAAACCCCCATTCACTAACAATCAACAAGTTTTTTCCCCTCTTTTGTTTTGGTGATTGTAGATTTAGGTTGAGGACTTGAAGATCATTTGAAGTGTAAAGTTGCAAAGTTGTTATCTTCACAAAAACTCACCTATAGGCTAAATCCAAAAGTTTTAGAACCTAGGATCAGAGAAGAAGGAAGAGCAGACATCCAACCTTAGGACCACATTCAGAGATTTTAGAAATTTAGAATGAGACTAAGTCACCACCTAGGGCATCTTAGTCCTCCTAAGGGTATCTTTCAAAAATTCTTTTAGATCTGGTTTCGATAGCCAAAGATTTTGCGTCTACCCCAAAAAATAACAATGGGACTAAGACAATAGCAAGGGAATATTTTTCTTCCATAGCACTTTTTGATAGCTTCTTTTCATTTTCAAAATCCTCATTAAATTTATAGACTTCCCAAGTACATGCATCCTAACTTTTTGTTGCATAATTTCATCATTTGCATCCTTCATTTAGCCTTCATTATTAGGTTTTGTGAGTTGAATGTCAACTTGTCTTTTCCAAGCTTTTTCTTGGTGGTGAACCCCTCAAAGCTTAAAGAACTCCTTCCTTGGTCTTCCTTGTTGAGCATTGACTCACCCTTTGGGGTTGATAGTTAGTCCAATTTGGATTCCTAGGATCTCCTCGAATGACAATTAGGGAATAGTGGTATTTTATAACCTAGGCCATAAAGTACCATTTTTCCCTATTGTTAATTTTGGTGAACCCAACATTCTTAGAGCATTCATTTTCTGATTTGGAGTTCATTAAATTCCTAGATCTAGGTTGCATTCATTCTTGCATTGCATCTTGCATTAGTGAATGTGCATCTAGGGTTTCTCATATTTGAATTAATGAAAGTGCATATAAGTTGCATTTTTTCTTTCTTTCGTCATCGTATCTCATTGAAAAAATGAAAAAATGCATTGTAAATTATCCAAATTGCATTTAGGAACATTGTTATTGCATTCAAAATTGAAAAAAAAATGTAGTCACGTTTGTATTCAATTGCTGATTATTAGTCACTTTTTCTTGCATTCATTTGCACACTTTTCTAGTTCTAAACATTATGTCCCTAGGTAGGCAACCTGAGAACACTATAAACAATCCAAATCTTGTTATTTTTCTAAAAAAAACCTCACTAGGAATAAAACACCCTTACTAGAATCTTAGTCCCTCTGTGGGTTTCTAGCTCAGAAACCTCTCTATGTTGTTTGCTTCCTATTTCACTTTCCGGGACTTCAAAATTTCACTAGTAGGACCAAGATGCCCTTACTAGCATCTTAGTCCCAGTTGAGTTTGAAGCTACAACTTTCAAGGCTTAAATCTTCCTTTTTGTGCTTCCTAAGGGTATGTGCAGGATCATGTTGGGCTAAAAAATGGCGATATGATGGATATGTGTAGGGTATGTGGCTGATGACTTTTTTTTTACCCAAAATTGATGAAATGAAAAGGGTTTTTAAAGGAGATTCATATCTTTCCACCAATATAAATTATGCTTTAGTTTGAATTTAATAAATTATTATTATTTATTTTCTATTTGAATTACGGTTAAAGTCCTAATTGATAGGCTAATTGAAAAGCATCTATAGCTTTCAAACGGTATCACATTTTTTGAATCTGAAACATGCGTCAAATTCTATGCTTCGCATACTATAGGATTAAAAAAAAAAATGAATTTCATGAAGTTTTGACTAAGTTAAGGTGGTCAGACAAACAAATTTTTATTTTTTAAAAGTTGTAATAAAATTCATAATTAATTATTTACCTAGAAAAAATTACAAAAAAATATGCATCACATCGGGACATGAGTCCTCTACTTATATCTAAAATCTTATAAAAAAATATTATCATTTTATTGTGGTTAGGGTGGTTAGACAGACACCTACTTGTTTTTTCCCTGAAATTTAAGTACTACTGCATTGAAATTTCAAATTTTCACCAAATAGATTCTTTTTGTTAAATAAACCTAGTAGTTTAGAAACTACATTCAACTTGCTACAAATTCTATTCTTACATATTTTTGAAATAATATAGATAACTTTTTCAATTTTTTTGTCAGCTTGCCTAACTCTGATTTTTCTAAATGTATTGCCACTTAAGGGCCTATTTTTTCCATGATGATCCTGCACATACCCCTAAGCCTCCTGGTAACATATACTATAAGTTTGGAAAGTTTTGGGAGCATCTATTTTATGCATCTAGGTAAAAAACATCAATTTAGGGCTCTCATTTTTTAAATCATTTTAATTACAAGCATCATTAGATCTAAAAATGCTCACATTTCTGAAACTTTGAATAATATGGATAAAAGTACTTTTCACTTTTGCATATACAATGTTTACATTCATAAAACTTTACATAAGTTTGATAAAATTGCTTTTCATTTTTGTATATGTACATTGTTTGCATTCTTAAAGTTTTGCATACATTGGATAAACATGTTTTGCATCTTTGGATATACATTGTTTACATTATTAAAGCATTGCATGAGATGGTTAAAAGTGCTTTTCATTTTTGGTCAAATAATGTTAGTACCTTACTGTGGATGCTAAAATCTGCAAAATGTGGTTAGAAATCTAATAATAAAATATGCAAAATCATTAGCATTTCAACAACAAATCAACATATTTAACATCCTTATGAAATAATACATCATGTTCAAAATGCAAATAAATGACAAAAGATCTAAAGCAAAAGCATAAGAAAACATGATGCAAACTATCTCATATTGGATTGGTGTCACATGTGCTAGTGACCCTTTCCCAATCCTTGATCAATAGCTAAAATGATGAAATGCAAATGGAGATGATAAGCAAGATGAGCTCTCAAATTAAGAGAGTAACCTTGCATAAAAGTTGTGGAGAGATGGTGAAGGGTTTGATAAGAGATGAAGCCTCTATTTTATAGATTTTCAAAATGCTAAGTGTTGAAAATGGACCAATGTGGGACAAAGATCAAGCCAATAAGATAAGGCCACTTGTCAAGTGGTGAGTGGTCAATGGTTGTGCAAGATTTGGGAAGAGTGCCCATGAGAGGGAGAATTTGAATTCAAATTTTGCAATAAATGTTGAGTTTGACCTTTGGAAGGGGACATGTAAGAGACATGTAAGGCCTCATAAATGCTCTATTGAGTGTACATGTCCACTTGGGGGGAGATTCAAACTTGGAGAATATTCACCCTTTATGCCAAGTTGAAAATAAAGATTTTGATAAATCAATTAAATGCAATTTCATGTGCAAGTGGCCAAATCTAGAGAATGCAAGTGGGTGAGATTAGCATTAGATCAGGATTAATTAGCTAGGATGATGATTAGGCTGATTTGACCACTTTGACTTGATTTAGGGATTTAAATCAAATCAAAGGGAGATGAATGATGCTATGAGATTTAATTAAATAAATGATTGATTTATTTAATCAAAGAGATGATGATAGGATCAAGTTTTATTTATTTGATTTAAGTTGATGAATTTACCCTGATGAATGGATGAGTGTGATTTTGATCAAATGCATAATGCTAATTTTGCTTGTCTACATTTTGCCCCTCTTTGAAGCAATGTACTTGTTGCGTTGGTTCAAAGAATAAACTTTCCGTGATCGAAATTAAAAAAATTTCTGATTTTTTTGATGACCCAGCGGAAAGAAGTACACTAGTACATTTCCCCCTCGAGAGATCGAGCGAAAAGATTCGATTTGAGGGTCGATCTCACGATAAAGAGGTTCAAAATGGGTAGTTATGGACGATGATGCAAATGAGATAATTTTAAGATGCTTACAATAACAAATCTATATTATCCTAAACAACTTAAATGATAATATGATATGAGATGGATGAGATTGATGATGCTTTAGACTAACAGACCTATATTATGATGATGATATGCATGTGAGATGATATGCAAAATACTGATGAATTATGGATGCAAGATGGATGCATGATGGATGCAGGATGGATGCATGCTAACGGTTTGTGGCTGTAGGATGGATGCATGATGGACTATTCATGATGCGATGTTAGTGCGGAAGTGAGATGATGACAAGAGGATCCAACAAGTCCATGATTGGTCGAGACTTTATTAGAGATGATGATGATAGATGATGATGATGATAAATGATGATGATTTGCTTATCAAGGATTGGGATTTTCAAAGGGTCACTTACTTTATGTTTGATAACATGCCTAAGTACGATGCATCAAGGTATGAAGGACTAGGATGGCATTGTACTTAGTGTGATGGACTTTGACTCGACAAAAAGATAGGAGTATTCTTGTTCACACCTGACATACGAAAACCTTGCTAAGATGCACTTTAGAAGTTTCAACCATCTCGGACCAAAACACGAAGAGGTATAACCAATCAATGCAATAGTCAACAAGCCATCCAAAACATCCTCTATACATATCTAACAAAGAAAGTATTCGCCAAGTTATTTTACAAGAACGTCCAACAAGCACAGCAGACAAAACAATATGATCGTTGCCCCATTCCTATCTCTCTAAATCCTTCGTTCGGATATCATCGAGAGGTCCTTGGAATGAGTGCAATAAGATAAATCAAAAGAAAAGATCAAGTACGCAAACAAGTCAATGTTATTTATACCTCTAGCCAAAGGGATTTGTTTTGATAGGATAAGAATCCAAGGTGATATCCAAAATGATGCCCATTGTCGGAATGATATATCCTAGGACATGCATTGTATAGGATGATGATGGTTTTGATAAGGTGATTGATAGGCTATTGATATAAAGTCGATTGGCATGTCTGAAAATGATCAAGAGTTTGATTTTTTTTTTAAGATTTGTTGTTTGCTTTTGATTTTACGATTGAAGCTTGCTTTTGCTGACTGCTATGATTGTTTATGTTTGCGTTGCCAAAGGATGAAGGTGATGATCAGTTTATTATGGATGATTGATTATTTCAGGTGAAAGAAAAATGGGATGGGTGGATTTTTCAAATATTTGGATGTTTTTTACATTTTGAAATGTTTTGAGGCTGTTTTTGGTGTTTTTTGAGATTTTACAAATATTTTGATTTTTCGATTTTGCGATGTTTTTTGGATTTTGTGTTTTTTTTAATATTTTTTGGATTTTGATGTTTTCTGAATGTTTTTGGATTTTGATGTCTCGGGGGCTGATCAAATATTAGCCTTGCCTACGTTTAAGCTTAGAGACGACGTAATTCGGATTCCAATGTTTTTGATGTTTTTCTAGCTTTTATGAATGTTTTTGGATTTTCGCATGATTTTGACGATTTTGATATGGATATGTGTGACGATATCAGTGCTCTATTTTGGGATTTTGTTGAAAACCAAGCTAAGGTTGATAAACCAAGTCGATGGATTGATGATGATGATGATAACATTGTTGAGGATACACAACAATGCAAGGATTTTTTGATCAGGATTGATGATGATAACATTGTTGAGGATGCACAACAATGTAAAGATAAGATGATGATGGATTGATGATGATAACATTGTTGACGATGCACAACAATGCAAGGATAGTGTTAAGCAACACAAGGATATCCCAAGATGATGATTTTTTGATTGAATTTGATTGATCAGGATTGATGAAGCTTGATTTGGAACAAAAGATGTTCAAATGATTTGATGTGACATTTGAAGGGTGCATTAGATCCGACTGATATCGATTTTTTTGATTGATGTTCGATGAATGATGAAGGTTGATAAGGAATGTCATCTTGTCAAAATATGCTATGGGCTAGTGCTTTGGATTTTTCTCATAAGTGTTTGACCAATTTGGTTTCACGTTTTCCAATGTTTAGATCACCACATAAGTTGGAAGATATATATCAAGATTTATTCCCGAAGCAAGATGTAAATATCTGCCCCCAATGTCTAGCAATGTATGGAATGTTATGGATGGATGCTCGGATAGGTGGATGGATGGATGGATACGGATACACAAAGGATGCCAAGGATTATCTTGTGATAAGATAAGGTGTTCGGATAATGAATGCTCATTTGGATAATGCTTCATGGCTCTGATAATGCTGCATAGGATAGGATCAATGAAAATGACCCATGTCAAGATGTTTTTACCGTAAGCAAGCATAAGGTGTGTACCAAAATTTCATCAAGATCAAGATAACTTGAATGATGGATGCAAATGGATGAAAATGGATTGGATAAATGGTTCATGGATGAACGGATTTATTATGGATAAGATGGATGGAATGCTCGATTTATTACGGATGGGATGAGATGCTTTCACCTAAAGTGGCACACGTAGATGCTCAATTCTACACATGACACCTGTTTTCCAGGTTCTCATCATGGTCTTGCCCAAAGTGCCACCGTAGTGGTTTTCACTAGAGGACAATTTTTATCTTTACTATTTTCAATCCTTTTTTTCTAATTTTTTTTTTTGGATTTTTTGATTTTTTTTTTTTTGGTTTTGAAAGATTCATGCTGAACCACCTGGTGGTGTTGATGTAGATGCCCATGTCATGATGTGCCATCGATATCCTGCCTGAAGGAGCTGATTTGCTAAGATACGTCCACTTGAATGCAACTTTTGGGATTCTTGATCTGCTTCGTTGATACCGGAGTTGACTTTGTCTTTGTGCACACATCGCGATAGATTGCCTTCTGAATCCTTATGATGAAGGGTTGTTGCCAATACACGGTCAATGTAAGAATTATATATTATGCATGGAGGCATGGATGGAGTGTGTTTAGGGATAAGAGATGGATTGGTTGACAGTTTGGAACCTTTGACTCTCCAAACTTGGGAAGATGAGCAATGATGGGTGGATACGGAAGTGTACATGGGATTAGGACCAACTGCTTGATACACTTTGTACTTTGCTTGAAAAACCTACTTTTTCTTTTGTGGACATTCTTGATGGATACTTTTCCCTTTTTGATTTTGCCCCATAGTTTCTTTGACTGATGGAGTTTGATAGGGATGATCTTTCTTTGTATTCTTTGGTATCCATTTGTATTTTATTTGTCCATTATGCTTCTCAGTTTCTTTTGATTTGATAACGTTCTTTGTACTTTGATTCAAATATTTCTTTTGACGTTGGTCCCAATTTGTGGATGAGGTAATGGGTGGATGAAGATTCATGGCGTGACTGGTTGTAGTATTGACACTAGTTTCATCATAAGGACTCTTCGTGCTTCCTATGTTGACGTTTGCTTGAGACGAAGTTGCCCCCTCTTTTGTGGACATTCTTGATGGATACTTTTCCCTTTTTGATTTTTCCCCATAGTTTCTTTGGTGGTGGAGTTTGATAGGGATGATCTTTCTTTGTATTCTTTGGTATCCATTTGTATTTTATTTGTCCATTATGCTTCTCTCGGTTTCTTTTGATTTGATAATGTTCTTCATACTTTGATTCAAATGTTTGTTTTGGCGTTGGTCCCCAATGAATTTTGTGGATGAGAATTGTTAATGGGTGGATGAAGATTCATGCGTGTTGGTTGTGAGTATTGACACTAGTTTCATCCTGGGACTCTTAGGTGCTTCCTATGTTGGCGTTTGCTTGAAAGACGAAGTTACCCCCTCTTTGTGGACATTCTTGATGGATACTTTTCCCTTTTTGATTTTTCCCCATAGTTTCTTTGACTGATGGAGTTTGATAGGGATGATCTTTCTTTGTATTCTTTGGTATCCATTTGTATTTTATTTGTCCATTATGCTTCTCAGTTTCTTTTGATTTGATAACGTTCTTTGTACTTTGATTCAAATATTTCTTTTGACGTTGGTCCCAATTTGTGGATGAGGTAATGGGTGGATGAAGATTCATGGCGTGACTGGTTGTAGTATTGACACTAGTTTCATCATAAGGACTCTTCGTGCTTCCTATGTTGACGTTTGCTTGAGACGAAGTTGCCCCCAGTATGGTGGAAGTAGTACCTTCATGCTTCGATTTCTCCTGTTCCAAGAGCTCTTGTTCAGTAAGTGTTCTTTGATAGATAACCACCATAGTTGACGTTTTTTCAATTTGCTGCTCCGCTAACTCTGGATGTTCTATCTGACTTGTTTTGTTGAGCGGATAATGATGGATATCTTTATTCATGATGTCCTCAATCTGAGTTTGGGACATATTTGATCCTGATGTTGACAACTTCGTTTGATTGTAGGAGTTAAGAATCTACTCTTTTTGTGTAAAAAAATCTTGTTCTAGATGAAGATCATCTACGTGCCCATCTATAGAAAGCATCTCATGGGTAGATGGAGGAGTATGTGCTACATGGATATGATCATCTTGCATGGATAAGAGAGTGTTCATTAGATTATTGTAGTATCTTGAAGATACAAATTCTTGATCTTGATTAATTTAGGAGTTGCTTTCAACATGCTTTGGATCAAGTTCTTGACATGGGACAGCTTCAAAGGATGTATTTCTTACAAAGGAATTTTGGATGTCGACATTAGGCATGGTCAAGTTCAAGGTTCCTTCAGCATCTATAACCATGAGGTCAAAGGGGATCAACATGTTTTGAAAATGACCATTGCTAGACCTTAGTGAAAGATTTTGACCTTGCTTTGGAATAACTTCTTGAGATATGTCCTCTAACTCGTAAGGAAATGTAGAGACATTTTCAATATGATCATTGGTCAATGGATCATGCATTATGTCAATTGGATCAAATAGTCCTAACACTCCTTGAAAGAGATCACTAAAAAGTGGCTCTTGATGTATGGTGAGTTGATCATCAGATTGTGTAGATACATCCTCAATGTGCTCCTCGATGGAGAGGTTTTGATCATTGTTTTTGACAATTGTGGTGGAGAGATTGTGAATGTCTTCGACCATAGCGTCAAGTGATGTTGACATTTCTTGAATTGGATCATTGTCGAGTTTTGTTGGTGGAATTTGATTGTGATTCAAAAGTGACTCTTGACATATGTCGATTTGATCATTGGATGAAGTAAACGTGTGCTCAGTGATGAATTGATCTTGATCCTTGTTTTCAATAGTTGTCATCTTTTTTGTTTGTGCTCGTGTTGGTTGGGTAGCTTGAGAGGCTTGGGAAACTTGAGAGGATTGTTGCACTTGTTGAGCTTGTGTTGCTTGTTGCATAGCTAGATATTTTTGGAATCCCTTTTGAAAAGCAGCTTGTAATGTCGCGTTGTATTGGTTTGATGTGGTGGAAGTTGGTGGTGGTGGGGGTGGTGGTGGATTTAGAATCATGTTGGATGTAGTGACAAGTGTTTGAGATACGCTCGGAGTGATCATGGTAGTGAGGGGTTGAGATGTGATGGGCGTGATAGTAGTGGTTGGAATGATTGAAGGGATAGTAATGGTTGGAATGATTGAGGTGATAGGTCCTTGGGAGACCATATTTTGATTTGGGATCAATGTTGTTTGATTAGATACCATCCATTGGTGTGATGTCGATGGTATATTCGAAGGATTTTTCATGATGGTTTGATTGATGTTAGGTGGATTGATTTGGATGGCATGATTGGTGTTAGGTAAAGGGGGAAGCCCTAAACCAAGGAATGATGTAGGTAATGGTGGTGGAGATTTACCTTGGCACAATGCCTCAACTATTTTGGAAAGTTCTGCAATTTGATCTCGCCAAATTTGTTCTTGATTTTGATCTTGACTCACTTGAGATAGTTGATTTGGGATGCCTACTTGTGGTTTTTGAATGGGATTATGGGAAAATTGACTTTGGATAATGTTTTGATTTGGGATGATGTTCAGATTTGGCATGATAGGATGAACATTGTTGGTATTGGGAATCATTTTTCCAAAGTTTTCTGAGTTAGGATTCATGTTTTGAAAACTTGCACTTGGTACATCCACATTTGGTTTGTAGGGATTTGGTGGAATGACGTTGTTCGTTTCAAGGCTCATGCATTGATTATTCGATTGGTGGATTTGTAGGTTTGGACTTAGATCTATCATTGGAAAATGTGTTCCAAACGTTGACTTGGGCATACTCACACTTGTTGTACCATTAACATTTGTCGAAGGCAATGATCCTATGCATGGACTTTGATAATTGATAGGCATTGCAAGGCTTTGAAGATTCAACTGATTTGGATTACCCAAGATGTATGGATCAATTTTGTATTCCATGTTCTTCTTGTGTTTTGACCTTGTTGACCTCTAAGGTGTTCTAGGATCAATGATGATATGGAGGATGAAATATGTAAATGATATGAGTGTTGAACGTTTAAGGACTTTGGATCAATGCTAGACTTAGGGTTTAATTTTGATTGGTTGATTTGGATGATGA
This sequence comes from Sequoia sempervirens, assembly GCA_007258455.2. NCBI lineage: Eukaryota > Viridiplantae > Streptophyta > Pinopsida > Cupressales > Cupressaceae > Sequoia > Sequoia sempervirens. Next base: position 8,981,432 of record VDFB02086081.1, on the reverse strand, counting down.
ACTTGTAAACCCTAAGATGTTGGATGTGATCTTAGGATGAACTTTGTTCAAAGGATTTCTAATTCAATTAAATGTATGAGAAAGGATGCATTCCCATACATCTAACTAAACAAGGTGATTTTGATGATGATGATTTAAGGATGATTTACCCAACTCTAGAATGATGTTTCCAAAGTTCTAAAGTTGTTTGGTGGGATGGATTTTGATAAGTGTTTGGATGGATGAAGTGTTTGATTTTATCCTAAGAGACTTAGAGAGACTTTTTTTACTAGGCCAAGGTATTGAAGAACACACTTTTCTCTAAGAGCAATCAAAAGACCAGTATGACCAAAAGATATCAAGCACATGTGTGGGGTCCAATTTGTTATCTTTTGCTTAATGAGTTCTTTTTACAACAAACACACTTCTTGATTAGGTTTCAAACTAAGATGTCCAATGTCTTAATTTCTTTAAACCCACAAGATATTTTATGTGGAAATTCAATGAACTTAGGCAAGGGTTTCTATTGTTTACTCAAAGAGACAAATTGAGGTATAATCCAATGCTTAGGAACCTCTGAGACGTGAATCCCAGGGGCAATTAACATATGGATTGAGTCCAGTATTTGTCTTCAAAGAGGTTTGAAATTTTATTAATCATGTTGAATGTTTGTTTTGCAAAATGTTTTCGAATACAATACTGTGTTTTCAAGCTTGAAGAGCAAATTACAAGCCCTATGGATGTGTAAGACAATATTTGTTGGATTCCCACTTGGACAAGTTTAGCTATGCTTATCTCTAGCGGATGGTTAGATGCTTGATCCCACTGGCTCCCCTCCACAGCTCATTATCGTCAATCGGGGCAGCCAAGCATCAACACCCATGAAACTCCCATGGCATGCTTTCCATCTCTACTAGAAGACCGTAAGAGTGTGGGGTGGCTTCAGAACAACCGTTCTTGCACCAACAAATAGATTAAGGATTTTGGCAAATTCTAGTACATGGGTTCTAGTAAGGACTTTCCGTTCGTAGGAGTTGACCCAACGTGGCAAGAGTCCCCTTTCAGATCCATCTTGTTGGAGTCAACCGCGTGATATTGGCGTTTCTTCCAATATCCACATTTATATCCCAACTGGAAATACTCTTGGCTTTAGAGTGTTACCAGTTGAGCCGTTGCCTTGGGTGATTACTTTTTCCCACAAGGCGGGCCCTTTAAGATAAACAAAAGCAAGCAAAGACACAATCCGTAACTCGATCAATCTTTGATGGCACAAAGAAAGAGCATGTACGCAAAAATGCCCCTACTCACACTCGCACAAGATGTTCAATTTTTAAGCCCAAATCAAAGTGTTTCAAAGCAATAAAATGTATTTTGAGTGTTTCTCGTGCACCCTAGATCGCACGAAGCACAAGGGGAGAGGATACGCACTCAAAAGAAAAAATCACACAATTCAAGCACTTGTTCGTTTTATAGCCTTCAAAGCAATTGTGAGTTCGTTTTAAGCACCAAAATGAAGTGAGTTTTCGATTGTCCAATTTTAGAACCCAAATTGAAGCTAGTAAGTGTCTAAGGTTTAGTTTTAGCCCAACTTTGAAAACACATCAAACAATGATTGATTTTAAATCCCAAATCAATTGGTCAAAAATAGAAAATAAGAGTATGAAATGGATGTTCTAGATTATCACGATAAGCATTAAAAAATACTTTTGTGAATTTTAAATTTGATGCTCCATTCTTCAACTCTAATCTTGCTTTATTTCTGCTTGATTCCTACGTTTGATTCCAATGTAAACTTTGACATTTATGCAAATCCCCCTACAAACAGTGCAATGTAAGGTCTTAGAAAATCAGATTTGATTTAATGAATCAATGATGCATATAGCATTATAAAAATAAAATAAAATTAAACATGTCATACAAAGTCATCATATGGAAAATACAAAGCTGTTAGTAAACCTTTCTACTAACTTGAATTTCACTTGAACTGATTGCATTTCAACCGCGAATTTAAAATAATATTCAACGTTACTGTTCACAAAGTTAGATTTCCCCCACACAGGTTGAGAACCATCCACCACTTGTTAAAATGATATTCAATTCCTTGTTATATGAAATAAATACCTGCAGGCTAAATTTGTCAAAAGAAGTAAAGAAAGCATGGCATTGACTGCATTGAGATCATATTATTATAGTATTTGGGAATCTGGTTGTTGATGAATTATCTCAAGGGCAGTAAGCTTTGAATGATGTTAATGACTTTGCATGGGGAAATAATGAATTCAACCAAAAGACTAATACAGCAATGACGACAATAATTAATTCTCTTGTTCTACATGTAGGGATGCAGCAATTATAGAGAAAAAGTACACCTCAGCAACTTGTTGTACCAACAACACCTATACATAGTGCTCCCATCAACATTTTCCTAGAAGCTGCTGATTATTAGATCTAGATACAGAAGGTCGATATTTGTTTCTTAGCGCAGTTGCCAGCTAACAATTTTATTGAACTTATGAAGAAACCTCTTTATGACTTCTGGAATCATAGATTTGCACGTTATGCACCTATTCAAATCCCTTATATTTATTACCATGCAGGCACAGAGATATGCTTACAGTTTTACCTTGATAGTACGCCCATAGCTGATTATTACCTTCCACATGGTTCTATACGCATGCCTTTAACTTTAATGGCCCTTTTTGGTAGGTTTGACTTAGGCTCACCTTAATAACGAATGGAG
>VDFB02086081.1:8966812-8978613 GCA_007258455.2 Sequoia sempervirens | reverse complement strand
TCAATCAATTAGTTTGTTATTGTGGGCAAATCCCTAGGTTATCTAGGCATTAATCAATTTTCTCAAATTTAAGAAATAATGGTAGGAGGTGAGAGCAAAGGTTGGCAACAACCACTAAGTTTTGATAGAAAAATCTTATGACATATGGGCTAAGAAGATGAGAACCATCTTAGTTGCTAATGACCTATGGGAGCTGGTCATAAATGGGTTCAATGATATCATAGACCAAAATGCATTTGCAGCCCTTTCTAATGCACAAAAGAATCAATTGAAGGAGACCCATATGAAGAATGTAAAAGCCCTCAGTTTGATTGAGGCAGTCTTGAGTGAGGCTATTTTACCATGTATTGCAACAGAAATTTACTCAAAGAAAGTTTGGGAAATATTGCAAAATAGTTATAAAGTGACTAATAAAGTGAGGTTAGTTAATTTGCAACTCTTGAGAAAAGACTTTGAGACTCTACTAATGAGAGATAGTGAGCCAATTTTTGATTTCCATACTAAAGTGTCTACCTAGATAAATCAGTTAAGAATCAATGGTGAAACAATAGAAGAATGAAGGATTATTGAGAAAATCCTAAGAAGTCTACCTACTAGGTTTTATCCTATAGTCATTGCACCCATTGAAGAGGCAAAGGACTTGTCCAAAATGACTATAGATGAGTTGATGGGTTCACTACAAACCCATGAGTAGCAGTCGAACAAATATGCTCCTTCCCTAGAGCAAGCTTTCAAACCTCAGACCAATGCAAGAGGTTGGGGAAGAGGAAGAAACAATAGAGGTAGAGGTCAAAGAGGTAGAGTAAGAAGTAATTCTAGAAGAGGAGGTTCTAATAGCATAGAGGAGTCAAGCAACTCATAGTCAACAAACCAGATCCAGAAAAAGAACATTTCAAATCAGAGTTCTAATAAAAGCAATGTGCAATTTTATTACTGTCACAAGTATGGACACTATGCTAGTGAGTGTAGAAAAAAGAAACATGACCATGGTGGCAAAAATGCTAATGTAGCAAATGAGAACAAGGCTGATAATGAGAAACATAATGTATTCATTGTTTGCAACCTCATTGAATGCAACAATGATGAAGTTTGGTACTTGTACAACGTATGCAACAACCACATGAGCACTTGGTAACAAAAAATTCTTTGCCTCCATAAACAGTAGTATAAAAACTCAAATCAAAATGAGTAATGATGAGAAAGTCCCTATCATTGGAAAATGTGTAGTCAACATCCATACAAATAATGGTGAGAGGAAGAAATTCTAAGATGTCTATTATGCCCTTGGCATAAAAAATAATCTATTGAGCATTGGAAAAATGGTCCAAAACAGTTACAAAATCCTAATGGAGAATGGAGAGTGCAAGATATTTGACAAAGGAGGAAGCAAGAAAGTGATGGTTGTTGTGCACCTGATGAGAAACAAAATGTTTCCTCTCAGGATGCACATAGTTTTTATGACAGACACAACAGATACATAGAAATAGTATTGTTCGTTAGTATTCACAGCGGTCACATAGCAGTCTGCAATTGAACAACATTTTGCATTCAAGACAGTCATCAAAGACCCATCCAAACTATGGAATTTAACGTATGGGAACTTAAGCTTTTCTAGTTTAAGTTTATTGTCTAGGAAAGGCATGGTTAGGGGTTTACCACCTCTTATAGAACCCAATGAAAAGTATGAGGCTTTCATTTTAGGAAAACAACATAGGAAGCCATTTCAATTTGGGTATTCTAGGAGAGCTAGAGCACCTCTTGATTTAGTGCACTCAGATTTGTGTGAACCTATGAAAACCCCCACTTTAGCTGGAAACACTTGTTTCATGACTTTTATAGATGATTACAACAAAAAAGATTGGGTCTATTTTTTGAAAAACAAATTGGAAGCCTTTGAAAAATTTAAACGGTTTAACACAGTAGTTGAAAAGGAGAGTGGTCACTATGTCAAATCCCTTATAACAGATAGAGGGGGAGAGTAAATCTCTAAAGAATTTCTAATTTTTTGTAGGAATGAGGGCATTCATAAACAATTTACAACAAGGTATACCTCACAGCAAAATCGAGTGGTGAAAAGAAAAAATAGCACTATTCAAGACATGGTAGCAAGCATGCTGAAAGAAAAAGGGATGTCACATATTTTGGGCAGAAGCTATAGCAACAACAGTCTATATACCAAATAGGTTCCCCACAAAGATTGTACATGATAAGATTCCACAAGAGGCTTGGAAAAAAAGCAAATGGAGTGTTGAGTACTTAGGATATTTGGGTGCGTTGCATATGCACTCGTGCCAAAAGATAAGAGGAAAAAAATTGATGATAAGAGTGAAAAATGTATCTTCATAGGCTATAGTGAAGATTCAAAAGCCTACAAATTGTACAATCCTATCACCAAGAATGTTGCGATTAGTAGAGACGTTGTGTTTATTGAAAATGAAGCATGGGATGGAACGGTGGATGACACCACGGGTATTTTAGTTACAATAGTTGTTGATGATGAAGAAGCTTCAGATGATAGCAACTTAGAGGGAGCTCAAGAGAGCAGTAGCTCAGAAAGAAACTATCGTAGAGAATTGGAAAATAATAGCTCTGGTGATGTGCAGCAGAATATTAATTCTATAGGTGTTTAGTAGAACAAAATCTCTAAACAGTGACAACAATCCAATAGCTCTAGAATTCAGCAAAGCAGTAGATTGGATAGTGAACAGTATAGTAGCACCAGAGGTCAAAGTAGCAATAGCTCATATGATAATTCAAACCCTACACTCACCTCATTGATTCCAAGAAAGATAAAGAGTGTGACAAATATTTATGATAGAACATGACATGCTGATTTTGAAAATTTAGATTTTGGTCTATTCTCCTATAGTGATCCAACATACTTTGATGAAGTGGTGAAAGAAGAGAAGTGGTGTAAGGCCATGGATGAAGAGTTGGATGCTATAGAGAGGAATCAAACATGGGAGCTAACTGATTTACCCAAGGGTAAACAAGTGATTCGAGTGAAAAGGGTCTATAAGACCAAGTGTATAGTTGAAGGGAAGATTAAAAGACACAAAGGGTATGTGCAGGATCATGATGGGCCAAAAAGTGGCAATATGATGGGTATGTGGCAGACAACTTTTTTTTAACCCAAAATTGATGAAACAAAAAAGGGTTTTTAAAGGAGATTCCTAGCTTTCCACCAATATAAATTATTCTTTACTTTGAATTTAATAAATAATTATTATTCATTTTCTATTTGAATTATGACTAAAGTCCCGGGATTGATAGGTTGATTGAAAACATATATAGCTAAATGGTATCACATTTTTGAATTTGAACATGTGTTTCACATTCTATGCTTCTCAAGATACCATAGGATTAAAAAAAAAAAATGAATTTCATGAAGTTTCTGACCAAGTTAAGGTGGTCGACATATGAGTTTTATATTTTTAAAGTTGTAATAAAATATTCATAATTAATTATTTACTTGGAAAAAAAAAATTACAAAAAATATGCATCACATCGACACATGAGTCCCTCTACTTATATCTAAAATATTATAAAAATATTATCATTTTATTGCGGTTAGGTGGTCAAACAGATACATACTCATTTTGGGCTGAACCTAGGTATGTGCAGATCATCATGGAAAAAATAGGACCCTTAAGTGGCTTAAAAATTCAAAAAAATCAAAGTTAGTAAACTTGATCGTGAAAAATTTGAATAAGTTATCTATATATTATTTCAAAAATATGTAAGAATAGAATCAGAAAGTAAATTGAATTTAGTTTCTAAACTACTAGGTTTATTTTATTTTAAATCTATATGGTGAAAATTTGAAATTTCAATGCTAGAGCACTTAAATTTTAGGGAAAACATAAGTAGGTGTCTATTTGACCACCCTAACCACAATAAAATGATAGTATTTTTTTATAATATTTTAGATATAAGTAGAGGACTCATATCTCGATGTGATGCATATTTTTTTGTAACTTTTTTCTGAGTAAATAATTAATTATGAATTTTTTATTACAACTTTTAAAAAATATAAAAAGCTCGTATGTCTGACCACCTTGACTTGGTCAAAAATTCATGAAATTCAATTTTTTTAATCCTATAGTATGTGAAGTCATAGAATTTTGACGCATGTTTTAGATTCAAAAAATGTGATATCATTTGAAAGCTATAGATGTTTTTCAATCACCTCTATCAATTAGGACTTTAATCGTAATGCAAATAGAAAATGAATAATAATAATTTATTAAATTCAAAGTAAAGCATAATTGATGTTGGTGGAAATATGAGAATCTCCTTTAAAAACCCTTTTTTGTTTCATCAATTTTGGGTAAAAAGAAAGTCGCCAGCCACATACCCATCATATTGCCACTTTTTGGCCCATCATGATCCTACACATACCCACCTGCAGTAGCAAAAGAATGTTTTAGCAGAAGACAAGGAGACAACATCAACACAAATAGAATATTTAGCAGATGTAGCACATTGATAGTTGCAGCTACAAGATTGTAGCCAGTGTTATTTTTCGATGTGAGTGTAGCACCTTGTGTATTGGATATCTGTCCAAATAGTTTAAGTTTATTTTGTTCATTTAAAACAGAGCATGTCCTCTATTTGTTTTGTAATTTTTGGAAAGAATAAGGAATATATGCAAATATAATTTCTTTGTGTCATATTTTATTTTGTGCATCATATGTGTGTTGTTTTATGCTCTGTTAGTTTAATAACAGTTGTGAAGCTATGTAATTGGACCCCTTCCTACCAACAGAGCACACACAACCCCACACAAATTTGTTCTCTATTCATTGATTATCATTTTGACCTTTGAATAGTAGACCTACACTAGGAGAACCTATGCAACTGGGATAGGAGGGGCTTCAAATCATTGAATTTTATCATTCATTGATCTGTAATTTTTCATAAGGTCACACCTCTCTACCAATCCACATGCCTTGCACAAGATCACTAGAATGTTGTGATTTTTGTAGGCCATTGGAGATAGTTGTGTGGAAAGGATATAGTTTTTTGTTTGTGGGCTCTTGCCATCTACCCACCCCAAATCCTCCAAGCACCACGTGACCCCTCATTCACCGTTATTGGTGGCTTTATATATTTTATTGGATGCTTCCAAAGACAAAATCTCCCACGCAATAGTCAAACCTCCATTTTGGGCTCCACATTGCAAACTTCCCACCCCCTTACTGTGTCTTTGTCAAAGTTGTTTAGCATTTTAATATTTGGTTAGTGAATATTTTTAATGTTTTTTTGTACAACATTTTTTTTTTTAAACTAAATTTTTATATTCTTGAACCTTGCAAACATTCTACACTCACAGTTTGAGTTCCCACTAGTCTTTTATGTTACCCAACATTTTATGCCACGACAATGTTACCTACAAAATTTGTTGATAACCATCAAATATTGACTTTAATAAAAGAGGACAGGGGTTTTCTACCAAAAAAACTTGCAAAGAGGGGTCATTTTTTTGTCTTAGTTAAAAATTTGTAAAAGAGGATTCCATTTCCTCTTTTGCAATGAATTTGGCAAAGGAAAAGCTTGTAAGAGGGGGAGGTTAATTTTTTCCTTAGCTAAAAATTTGTAAAAGAGGATTCAATTTTCTCTTTTGCAATGAATTTGGAAAAAGGGGGGTCATCATAAGGGGTTTTAATTTTTAGTTTTTTTATTTCATTAAGGTTTTCAAGACATAACTTAATCTTGACTTCTTAATCAGCCTCATAAAAATAAACTTGGAAAACTAAAACAACAAAATGATTGTAAATGCACTCATATAAAGTGCTACAAAACTGAATGTGTGTTCCTTAGGGAGGGAATTTGAGAAATTATTGTACATACATTAAATTATACAGTGTAATGGGGAGCTATGCCATCACAACATGGATTCTTGTGATTCTCACCTCATGGAAATGTGTCTTGGAGCACACCTTGTAATCTCTACATTCCTTACACACTCTCAAACTCAATTGTTCTACTTATATTATCTTGGCATTAAGGGGGACTATGATGTTGTTCTCAAGCACTCAAGTTCGTTTTAGCCCACTAATCATTCTATGTGAAAAAAAGAACTCAAGATAATACAAGCTAAAGCAAGAGGCCTGCAAAACATGATTAGTAGTTTTGAGCCTCCAATCCTTGACAAATGACAGTTGAGGTTTTAACTTCAAATCTAGGACATTCAAACTTGGAAAAAAGGTCAAAGATTAGTCACAAAAATCAAAATTAAACTAGAGAGAAAACTAACATCTAATTTAAGAGACAAAATTAATCTAGGATGGAAATCTAATTAATTTAAGTTTAAAAAAGTCTAAAATCTAAGTCTAAATTAAATTTAAAAAAAGATAGATTTAAAAAGTTAAATCTAATTAAGACTAAAAATTTGATTATACTAAAAACTAAATCCAAAACTCTACTTAAGCTAAAATCTAAAATACCTCAAATTTAAGCTAAATTAAAATTCAAAGACGTAATTAAGAATCTAATTAATATGTATGCCTTATAACTGGCATCTTTTATTTGTTGATGCTTATTAATATGTATGCGGCATGTTTGTACATATTATGTTGATAAGTTACAAACTGGTGGATCTTTGTTGGTAAATGATAGATGAGTGAATTATTTCACTCCATTTTGATTTGGTTCATTCAATCAATACTATAATTCTAATTGTGTCTATAAAGTTTATATGCATATTAATATATAATGTTAGGCCTTAGCCTTTTGCTTAAAAAATAAAGAATCTAATTAAAAATCTAAAGTTAATTAAAGTCTAATGTAATGAAAAAATGTAAATCTATTAAAATCTAATTAAGAATCTAATTAAATAAAATTTTAATTAAAAAGATAAATCTAAATTAAATAAAAATCTAATGAAAAACTAATTAAAAATCTAAAATTTGATCTGATATAAAAAATTCTAAAAATCTAAAATTTAAGATTGGAAGTCTAAAATTTAATTAAAGATCTAATTAAATCCAAATCTAGGTTAAAAGTTTACATTAAATGAAAAATCTAAATTAAAATCTAAGTTAAGCTAAAAACCTAAATTAAAACTCTAATTTTTTTAAAAAAATTACACTAAATTAAACTAAGGCTAAAAAACCCTGAATTTTAATGAAATTAGAAAAATCTAAGGTCAAAAATCTAAATGTTAATCTAAACTTAAAACTAAATAAGATTAACAAATCTAACTTAAATTAAAAACTAAATTTAAAATATTAAATCTAAATTTGAAGTAAATCTAAAGGTAAATCTAATTAAATTTACACCTTAAAAAAAAATCTAAAATTAATTAAATAATCTAAATTTAAATGAAATAACAAAATTAACTACCAAAAATAAATTACTCTAAACTAAATTACTAAAATTAATTCTAAACTAAGAATGAATCTAAAATAAAAATTAAGCTAAATAAAAGTAATCTAAAGTCATGTTAATGTTTGGCATCGAATGAATTAATGAATGCACTATGTGTGTTCCATCAACTTTCAGTGCAAAGTGAATGCACTTCAACTGCCAACCACGACCAATCCTTCATGCACATGGCTTTTATGAGAAGATGATAGAGTTGACTATTTACTACAGTAAACGTTTAACGTTGTCACATTTCATAGCCCCAAGATGCCAAATCATAAGATATTGTGAAGATTTCATGAGAAATTTAAAGCATTAAAAAAGGCATGGCGCCAAATTAATGAATGCAATCTATTTTTTCAATTAGTTGCAACAAGCCCTCAAATTACTTTGATGATAAGAAGATGGAGTTTCTAGTTGACTACTATAAACATCCGCTTGATGCTTCCAAAGAGAAACAACAAAACATGTCAAATAGAAAGGGTGTTCAAAGCTAGAAGTAGCATGGAAGGAGAGCTTCAATTCTTAGGCAGTGGACCGAACTGAAGAAGTCTTCAGGTTGTAGTACACCAAATTGGAGAAGTGAAATGTCAATATTACCAAAGAATATCTCTAAAGTCTTTAAATTGTAGATGTCACAATCTTCTATCCACCCATGAAATGTATGCAGAGAAATTTTGAAGAAAAGGTATTAGAAATTTTAAGCAAGATAAAATTGAATATAGATGCCACACCCTTCGTCAACTCTTCTCTGCCCGTGCACCAAAAGAAGTGGTGCCTTGATTTGCAGACTCATATGCAAATGATGTGCTACCTATATGGTAATTGAGGTTTAGATAGGCTTGATAGCATTGTGAATGATATTTTTTTATCATTATGAGTGCAAGTTAGTATGACCCAAATGGAGTATGGGTACGGAAATCTCGCATTGCTTGAATTTTTCAGGTTAGTTGTAAGTAGCATAAACTATTAAACCCCAATCAACAATATAGCACAATAGAAAGAAAGAAACATAAAAAAATTGAAACACTATCACCTGGTTTTCAAGCCTCCATTGAATGACCTCCATTGGCCTTCTCCATCTTGCTACAAATTGTATGATTTCCCTCATATTTAAGTGCAACTATAACCTATGTCTAAGCCAACCAAGATATTGAAGTATTGTATGCTCAAGTACTCAAAGCTCTCAAACATGCTATGTGTGCATGTATGTCTGAAAATAACTTTGTGTCTAAAATGACTTGAGAGAGAGCCTTTTAAAGAATGTCAAATTGAGAATGGATTTCCAAGATTAAAAGTTTACAAAAACCTAAGATCAAAGGCTAAGGTTCAATGTGATAACGAGCATTAGGGTTAGGGAAACAATAGGTCAAATTTAAGGCAAGCTTTTAAATGAAGCGTTGAGATTTAATTGAAATCAATTAAATCAATGGTGGAGAAAAAGAGGTAGTTAGAAAATAAAACAATAATAGAAATTATTTAATTTATGGAGGAATGTTGACTTATGAATTAAATAATGGTTTAATTCATAAATGTGAATTAGAAAAAAGACAATAAATAATTGTTTTAATTATTTGCTTGTGGGATGAAAAGTGGGTTAAATGGATAATTTTATTTAATTTAAGGATAAATGGTAATGTTATTAAATAATTAATGGTAATTATAAATTTATTGAATTATTGGAGAGAATAAGGATTAATTAGTGACATATTTAAATAAACAAAAAAAATTCCTCTTTTCTACTTACCCAAAAATTGATTACATATGCCTCTATAAATAGAGCTCTTAGAATTCTCTAAACTCCTATATTACATTCAAAAACACATTTTTCTCTAGTCAATGCACATGGTCTGTCTGCAAGTTTGTGGCAGTGAGGAAGTTTCTATCTTAAATGTTTAAATTGACTTGAGCACTTTGTTTGGTGATGTTCGGTGGTAGAAACTTCCATACTAAATTTTGTCTAATGCATGAGATCTCCTTTATTTGACACCTTTATTTGCTTCATGTGTTCAACATTCTCCCACTTGAAGCAAAAGAAGGGTTCTGAATAAGTTGTAATCATCACGTCACCCCCAAGCCTACCATGTCTCTACATAGCTCATGATTTTCTCTTTTAAAAATTTTAGTGAGTATATCAGTAGGGTTCTTATTTGTATGGATCTTTTCCAAGGATAATTATCCTTCCTCCAACACCTTCCAAATTCAATGATACCTCAATTCAATATGTTTGGTTCATGAGTGAAAATCTAGGTTTTTCGCCAAGTGAATGACACTCTAACTGTCACAATATAGCACATACTTTTCCTCTTTTATTCCTACCTCTCCTAGGAATCGTTGCATCCACAACATCTCTTTGCAAGCTTCTGTTGCAACTATATACTTTTCCTTTGTTATGGAGAGATCTACTTCGCGAGAAAATGGGAAACAAGATCAAGAGTATGATGAACAACAAGAGGAGAATGTGGAACAACAAGAAGAAACCTTTTAGGAGTCTTTAGAAGAGATTCAACTTAAAAACACAACACCACAGTTGGTTTGTAGATCCACTAGGCCTCATAAGCCTTCACAAAGGTATACACCCTAAGACTATATTTTGTTAATTGATTAAGGTGATCCTAATGGTTTTGAGGAAGCTTGTAAAGATGAGTATAGAAAAGAATGGAAGAAAGCGATGGAAGAAGAAATAAACTCCTTTCTGGAATAAAGAACTTGGGAGTTGGTAAAGCTTCTAAAAGGAAGAAAATCCCTACAAAACAAATGGGTGTACAAAATCAAGCATGTGGGTAACGAGAAGAAGGAAAGATACAAAGAAAGCCTAGTAGTGAAGGGATTTGCTTAGAAAGAAGGTATTGAATTCACTAAAATATTTTCACCTGTTGTTAAAATGCCATCCATTAGAGTTATTCTTGGTCTTACTACTTCTTGACACTTGGAGTGTGAACACTTAGATGTAAAGACAACCTTCCTTCATGGAGATTTGGAAGAGGAGATTTACATAGAGTAGGTAGAAGGATTCAATATATAAGGTAAAGAGAACTTGGTTTACAGGTTGAAGAAGAGTCTCTATGGTTTGAAACAGGCACCTCACCAGTGGTATGAGAAATTTGATTCATTAATGTTGGAGCACAGTTTTAATAGACTAGAGGCTAATCATTGTGTCTACATCAAGAGATATGATCATGGAAATTTCATTATATTACTATTATATGTGGATGATATGTGAGTTGTTGGATAGGATAAGAATATGATTAATATGTTAAAGAAGGATTTGGGTAGTCAGTTTGCAATGAAGAATTTGGGTCTAGCACAAAAAATAATATGCATGAAGATCATTCATGATAGAAAGGAGAAAAATTTGTAGCTATCACAAGAAAAATATATTGAAAAGGTTCTAGATGGATTTAATAGTAAGAATTCCAAGCTAGTTGATACACCTCTTGCTTCTCATTTCAAATTAAGTGACAATTTATTCCCTTGTCATGATGAGGAGGAGTAAATGAAAAATATTCCTTATGCTTCAATATTTGGTAGCTTGATGTATTCCATGGTATCCACTCATATGGATATTTCACATTCAATGGGAGTAGTGAGAAGGTTCCTTGCAAATCCAGACAAACAACATTGGTAAGCAGTAAAGTGGATTTTTCAGGTATCTCAAGGGTACTAGTCATTACTTTTTATGTTTTTCCAATACTGATATGGTGCTTGAAGGATTTGTAGATGAAGATATGGGTTGAGACCTAGACACTATAAAGTCCACCATTGGTTATTTGTATACATTTGCAGGTGTTGTGGTATCTTGGGTATCTAGGCTACAACAAATAATAGCTCTCTCCAAAACAAAGGAAAAGTATATAGTTGTGACAAAAGCTTGAAAAAAAAGTTGTGGATGCAACGATTCCTAGGAGAGGTAGGAATAAAATAGGACAAGTATGTGATATATTGTGATAGTCAGAGAACAATTTACTTGGAAAAAAACCTAACTTTTTACTCATGAACCAAACATATTGACTTGATGTATCATTGGATTCAATAGGTGTTGGAGGAATGACAGTTATCCTTGGAAAAGATCCATATAGATAAGAACTCTATTTTTATGCTCACTAAAATTCTGCCAAGAGAAAAACATGAGCTATGTAGAGACACGGTACACCTGGGGTTGACTTGATTACAACTTATTCAAAACCCTTATTTTGCTTCAAGTGGGAGAATGTTGAGCACGTGAAGCAAATAAAGGTGTTGAATAATGGATATCACCTACATCAGAAAAAAATTAACATGGAAATTTCTACCATCGAACATCACCAAACAAAGCACTCGTGTTAATATAAACATTTAAGATAGAAACTTCCTCACCGCCACCGACCTGCAGATAGACCATGTGCATTGACTAGAGAAATTCTAAGACCTCTATTTATAAAGGCATATGTAAT
>VDFB02086081.1:8887355-8956650 GCA_007258455.2 Sequoia sempervirens | reverse complement strand
TTAAACATCTAAACTAAAAATCTAAATTTAAAATATAAACTAGATTAAAATAAAGAAAAAAATAAACTGAAACTAAATTAAATTAAATCCAAATCTAAATAATTTAGAAAAAATAGATTTTTAAATCTAAACTAAGTAATAAAAAACTAAATTTATGTTAAAAGCTATAGCTTAAAATACTCTAAATGAAACTAATGGTAGAGAAAAAACTTGCAGCCGAGGGAACATCAATGATTGGGCTTTGCTTGCAAGTTGCAAAAGAGAATGACAGGAATCATAGCTACATAGACTCAAAGCCGTCAAAACTTGGAAGTAGCATGCCTACGTGAGGATCAAATCAATGCTACAAAAGAAAAAATAAATAAATAGAATTAATGCTTCAAAGGCCAAAAAGGTCAAGTAGAATGAATGTAGGCCGTGGATTTAGCTAAATTTTGGCGTAATATTAAGGAATGTACTTCATGTGTTCAATCAGCTTTTGGTGTTGAATTCATATAGATGGATTTTATGAGAAGAAGATAGAGTTACATGTTGACTATTGTGAATGTTTGCGTATGTTGTCAAAGTTCACATAGAATTGAAGATTATTGGAATGCCCATTTGAAAAAGTACCAAAGCAAAGGAAGCTTCAAGTGAGACCCACAATAGGGAGAGGAAGTGGCAGCTAGGTCTGCAACCCTTTCTACCCAGAATATCATGCTCAACTAACATCTCATCACCTTGCAACACTCTACAAACAAAGGTAATTGGAAGAAATCTCATGACTGGCAAGAGATAGAAAGATACATGTAAAAAATAATGTGAGGAGTATGCATTCATCCCTCACCAATAATCACGCCTAGCTCACCTAGTAGTGCCCAACATTCATGACACTCACCATTAGTAGCAGGGCTAGATTCTATATCAAGTCTATGCCCCTCTTAGATAGTCACGCCTTCTTCCCCAAACCCACGACTTCCTGGTTACAATAGTCAATAGTTGTTGTAGTGATAAAGGATGAGCAACAACTCATTCCATGCCCTCAATCTCTACAACAAGAATCAAGCTGGGCTATGTCAGCTTTTCAATAGTGTTGCTATAGTTGGGACAAGCTCTTAGGATTTTTGGTTGGACTCACTGAAAAATGGGAGCAAGCAAGAAACTAAGCCTCATCAAGATATAAAACCTGGCCAAGCCATTAACACCATAGAGTCAGCAGGAAATCAAACATTTGAAATGCAACTTGTGGACTTCTTGGAAATCAATCTTGGGACTCGATGAGCATCATGGAGAATAATGTCTTACTCCTGGAGAGATCATAAGTTGATTTACTCAGGAAAAGAAGAATGCCAAGGAGACATGTCTTAGAATCTACACACTGATAAGAATTTCCAATAGCAAGGAGAATAGCATCAAGGGAAAAGAAGAATCAATTTACATACATGGACATCTCCTTAGCAAATATTTCTTCTTATCAACGAGCTAATTACTCTCTAGCCACTTGATTAAGGGAAAAGAAAGATCGATTTTGGAAGTCTTTAGCGACTGTTGCAACTTGTGCCATTGTCGAATCACTCAAAGACAATCAATAACAGAGACCAATAGTGTTGGGGGAAAGCAACAAACAACGTGCAAACATAAATGATGAGTGAGCATATTAGTAGGGTTCTTATCTATATGGTTTTTTTCCAAGGATAATTTACCTTCCTCCAACATCCACCGAATCCAATGATACCTCAAGTCAATATGTTTGGTTAGTGAGTAAAAATCTGGGTTTTTCACCAAGTGAATGATCCTCTGACTATCACAATATAACACATACTTGACCTATTTTATTCCTAGATCTCCTAGGAATAGTTGCATCCACAACATCTCTTTGTAAGCTTTTGTCACACCTATATACTCTACCTCTATTATGGAGAGAGCTACTATCCATTCTAGCTTAGATACCTAAGATACCGCAACACCTGCAAATGTATATGAATAACCAGTGGTGGACTTTCTAGTGTCCAAGTCTCCAGCCATATTTGCATTTGTAAATCCTTCAAGCACCATATTTGTATTGCCAAAACATATATAGTAATGACTAGTATCTTTGAGCTACTTGAAAATCTACTTTACTACTTGCCAATGTTGTTTGCCCGAATTTGTGAGGAACCTTCTCACTACTCCCATTGAATGTGAAATATTCGAATGAGTCAATACCATGGCATACATCAAGCTACCAACTGCTGAAGCATAAGGAACATTTTTCATTTCCTCCTCCTTGTCACCAAAAGGGAATAAATTGGCACTCAATTTGAAATGAGAAGCAAGAGGTGTACAAACTAGCTTGGCATCCTTCTTATTAAATATGTCTAGCACCTTTTCAATATATTTTTCTTGTGATGGACACAATTTTTTCTCCTTTTTATCACAAATGATCTTCTTGCCTAGTATTTTTTGTGCTAGACCAAAATCATTCATTGCAAACTAACTACCCAAATCCTTCTTTAACCTATTAATCATATTCTTATCCTATTCAACAACTAACATATCATCCACATATAACAGTAATATAATGAAATTTCCTTGATCTTATCACTTGATGTAGACACAATGATCAACCTCTAGTCTATTAAAAGCATGCTCCAACATAAATGAGTCAAATCTCTTATACCACTAGCGAGGTGCCTGTTTCAACCCATAGAGACTCTTCTTCAACCTACAAACCAAGATCTCTTTACCTTTTATTTTGAATCCTTCTAGTTGTTCCATGTAAATCTCCTCTTCCAAATCTTCATGAAGGAAGATGTAAGAGTTGCTGATGAACTCGAGCACCTAGGATCACCTACAAAACCAAGATAAGCCTTCTACATGAGAGTAGAAAGAGATAAAATGCTGGAATATGGTGCAATAAAAAAATGATGTTATTATCACACACTAAATGATACAATATGCCTCAGCTCTCCTTTGAATTGACTAAGCTAATATGAGCTCATCTAAACTTTATAGGAGGGAGAGATGAGTGTTGATTATGCAACACAATATGGGAAAATAATTCTAAGAGGGGCAATAACTCCCAAATAACCAAATTAGGTGGGAGTTATGCCTACTTGTAAAATGCCTAATAGGTGGCATAACCTACTCAAAAAGAGACAAATGAGTGGTTTTGTGAGGTGGCATAAAAGGCCAAAAGAAGGTGTGAAGCTCAACCACCCAAGTGTGGGTGAGAGCAACACATGTAATTGATGGATATCTCCACATGTCCTCACATGAACCACATCTCCTATAACCTAAGGTATGCTTAATAATGTGTAGGAAAAATAATATTAGAAAAACTACACTAACACACCCCCTTAAACATAGCTTAGGTGGGAAAAAGGATGAAACAATGCAAAGATGGGTCCTGGATACAAGGCCATGTAAGGTACCCATGTACAATGATGAAACCTCTCAGAACATGAGAAAGAGAAAACCTGTAGGACAAAACTCTCCCCCAAGAGAGAAGAAGAGAGACCATATAGTCCTCCAATGTAGAATCTCCTACATTGTTGGTAAATGCTTGAGACAAGAAGTTGGAGATGATCCAAGATCGTTGAACACTATTTCTCCCCTTAGGAAGAAAGAAAACCAAGAATGTATGCAAGATATCTTCCCATTCCTGAAAGGAATATGAAGGAAGAATGTATGATGTCTCTGAATTCTATTCAGGTGTCCCCATGTCGATGTTGAAAGCTGTCACCATCAAATCAGGTGTTCTAGGCCACACTACAGAAGATGATGATCCAGAACCTAGTGGAGATGGATGTAGAACAAAATTTGAAGAAAAATATATCTCCTCTGAAGACAAATGTGCCTCCTCCAAATGCTGCTGAAAATTATCCACAACCATGCCAAATTGTGATGAATGATCATGTGAAGAATGAACAAGAGGATCCAAAGGTTCCTCCACAACAATTGAAGAAGAATCAACTTCATCAAAGAGGAGATGGATGTCATGAATATTGTCTCCCAAGTCTGAAACATGAGACTCCATAAATAAACCTGCAATGTCTATCAAGTAGTCATCTGAAGTAGCTATATCTAGAAGACAATGTGTATCCTACTGTATTGAATCACAAGAAGCCATGAATGTAGCAACACAAGTATCTTCAGATGCAACAATAAATGGAGGAGAAGGAATGCAAGATTCGAGAACTGGATCACATGTGAGAATACCCAAGCTCAAGTAGCCAAAGTTCTCCTCAAAATCAAATCTCACACTAGGAGTGTGACCAACAACCAAAGAACCATCATCAAGTGCAAAGTCTGAAAAGGTATACAACTGAGATGCATGATCAACCACCCTAGTAGCAATTATCTCTCTGCTCTCCAAGTCTCTGATGATAACTGAATCAAGCGTGAATTCAATAGTCTTCCCTGTTCCACCATGAGTGATCTGATAGATGGAAAGAAGATTGTTTGAAAGATGAGGTACACACAAAACATCATTGAAAATTCCATCCCAAATATCAATAGATCCTTTCCCAATTACATCCATGTATGTATTGTTTCCCATCAGAATATGTGGCATAGCACAAGGCTCAAAAGAAGAGAACATAGATTGTGTAGAAGCCATATGATGGGAAGCTCCAGAATCTAGGAGCCATCTTCTTGATCCAAGACCTGTAGAAGCACAAAGAGCTTTACCTTTTGATTTTTTTTCCCTTGTAGTATGGTCTTTTCCCTTATCAGATTCTAACTATTCTGAATTTTTGGAATTAGAAGAAGAAGTTGAATCAACCATTCGAGAAGGAAAAATGATGTTGTTCTTTGCTAAAAGATTCTTCAACTCATCAAATTTTTTTAAGTAGCATTGATGTTCATCATGCTCGGGTTTCTTGCAATATGCACAAGTGAGCTTCTCCTTCTTAGATGAATCCTCTTTTGAAGAGAATTTAGAGTCTACTTTAGAAGTAGATGAATATTTATCTGAATCTTTTTTTTCTATCACCTTGGTTCTATTGTTTCTTATTTTTCTTATTAGTGCCTTGTTTTGCAATCAAGGCTTGAGACTTGGAAGATTTAATAATTCCCACTTGAATCAATTTATCTTGCTCCTTTATGAGATCACCTGTGAACTCACTTAGAGAAGGCATAGTAAATCCTTTTCCTAAGGCTCTTTTCATTGCATGAAATGTAGAAACAAACACTGCATAATTAGGACCAAGTTTTGAAAGAATACTCAAAGCTGTGATTCATCCTTTTTAACTCCACATTGCTCCAACTGCAATCTTATGGCATTCAATTTAGTAAAGAAATCTTGAATGGTGTCAAAATTGCATGGGCTCAATCCTATGAGCCCATTCTCCAATGAATGTGCTCTCAAATCATCATGTTTACCAAAGAGAGTATTCAAAGTATTCCACACTTCATTTGGTGATTTTGCAGTCATAATATGAAAGTGTAAATCAAGAGATACAACCATGCATAAGGTGCCAAATGCTTCATCGCACTTATTGAACCATTTAGGCTTATATTCATCTTTTGTAGGTTCCTTATCAATACCCATTGCTATTTTATACAATTTTAACTTTCTTAAGTGAATTTCCATTTCATTTTTCCACTTAGAGTAATTGTATGGAGTGAGTAGAGGAACCATTTTATCCATTTTAGATTGTTGTTTCAATGTGAGAAAAAAATGCAAGAAGAGACACACAGATACACCCCCCTTTTTGACTCAATAAATAATCCCCCCCAACAAAAAATGATTTGGCACATTATAAATTAGTGCATTTACAATGCTGGAGTGGTTTTCCATAGTTTTCAAGTGTCCAAAATGGGCTCAAATAGTGAAAGTACAATCAAATCTCAAAATGAGAACCTCAAAATAGCACCAATGTATAGTGCTCTGAAAAATATCAACTTTCAAAAAAAAAATCACCTCAATCTGAGGTCATATGGAAAGTTATAGCCGTTTGAAGTTCCAAAAATGAGAACTATCCTTCAAATCTTCTGAAAAACATGATTTTCTAGAAAATATGGATCACTTGAGAAAAAAAAAATTACCCCACTACGAAGCCTACAAAATTCTACCCCAAATAAAAAAAATTGCTCAAAAAATGGAGCTCGGATGACTAAGTTAGAGGCCTCTGAAGTTCAAATACAAAATGCAAAACTCCAACAAAGAGGGGGTCTATAGAAACGTTCTGATTTAGTTTCTGAAAAATATATATCCTATATACAAAAAATAGCAACAACCCAGATGGTTGATTTTCTTTAAAATAAACAAAAAATGTGGATCTAGTGTAAAACAAACACCATTAGCAACAAAAAATGACCCCAACAACCAAAAAATGGCATGCAAATGTAGAATCAGTTACCTAAGACAAGCAAGGACATGATAAAACCTGTAATACTAATTAAAACACTCACAAACCTCTCATATTTGAGAAGGGGCTTGCAGATATGACGCTATGATACCATGTAAGAGTTGTTGATGAACTCGAGCACCCAGGATCACCTGCAAAACCAAGATAAGCCTTCTATACAAGAGTAGAAAGAGATAAAATGCTGGAATATGGTGCAATAACATAATGATGTTATTATCACACACTAAATGATACAATATGCCTCAGCTCTCCCTTGAATTGACTAAGCTGATATGAGCTCGTCTAAACTTTATAGGAGGGAGAGGTGAGTGTTGATTATATAGCACAATATGGGAAAATAATTCCAAGAGGGTCAATAACTCCCAAATAACCAAATTAGGTGGAAGTTATGCCTACTTGGAAAATTCCAAATAGGTGGCATAACCTACTCAGAAAGAGACAAATGAGTGGTTTTGTGAGGTGGCATTAAAGGCCAAAAGAAGGTGTGAAGCTCAACCACCCAAGTGTGGGTGAGAGCAACACATGTAATTGATGGATTACTCCATGTGTCCTCACATGAACCATGTCTCCTATAACCTAAGGTATGCTTAATAATGTGTAGGAAAAATAATATTAAAAAACCTACACTAACAGAAGGTTGTCTTTACATCTAATTGTTCACACTCAAAGTCTAAAGTAGCAATAAGACCAAGAATAACTCTAATGGATGGGATTTTAACAAAAAGTGAAAATATTTTAGTGAAGTAAATACCTTCTTTCTGAGCAAATCCGTTCACTACCAGCCTTGCTTTGTATCTTTCCTTCTTCTTGTCACCCACATGCTTGATCTTGTACACCCATTTGTTTTGTAGGGCTTTTCTTCCTTTTGGAATCTTTACCAACTCCCAAGTTCTATTTTCCAGCAAGGAGTTCATTTCTTCTTTCATCACTTTCTTCCATTCTTTTCTATGCACATCTTTACAAGCTTCCTGAAAACCATCAAGTTCATGTTCATCAGTTAACAACATATAGTCTAAGGGTGTATACCTTTGTGAAGGCTTATGAGGCCTAGTGGATCTGCGAAACAACTCTCGTGTTGTGTTTTTAGGTTGAATATCTCTTTTAAAGGATCTTGTAAGGTTTCTCTTTGTTGTTGTTCCACATTGGCCTCTTGTTGTTCATCATACTGTTGATCTTGCTTCCCATTTTCTTGCATTGGTGGGATATTTTCTTGTTGTTCTTCAAACCTGTCAACAATTTTCTTAACCTCCAAATTACCTATAGTCCTCTTATGCATCTCTAGTTCATTAAATATAACATCCCTACTTCTAATAATCTTATGTTTAACTGGATCCCATAAACGATAAACAAATTCACCATCCACATATCCCAATAAAATGTATTTCATAGATTTATCATCTAGCTTAGTTCTATTCTCTTTGGGAATATGCACAAATGCTTCACATCCAAAGATTTTCAAGTGTGAATAATTCACCTTCTTACCAATCCAAACTTCCTCAGGAATGTTCCCATCCAAGTCTATAATAGGAGATCGATTTATGAGATAATTGGTTTTCCTCACCGCTCCTACCCAAAAAATTCATTTCTAAACTAGGATTTGACAACATACCTCTCAATCTTCCATGATAGTGTGATTCATCCTTTTCAGTCACACCAACTGAGGAGTACTAGATAGTCTTCTATGCTTAATTCCAAACTCTATTACAATATTCCTTGAAGTACTTTGAGCAATATTCACCACCATTTATTCTATCCCTACAAGTACTTAAGGGAATTTCTATTAGTTTCTCTCTTTCAACACCAAGCATAACCTCTAAATATATCAAATATAAGTCATTATATTTTCTTTTCATGGGGTAGGTCTAAACCTAGATACCATCTATGACGTTACAAAGTATGATGTCTATCCCAATGATTTAATATTATGCTCCAAATACATCTAAGTGCTTCACCTCCGTCATGACCACACTTAAGAATGAAACTCTATTGTCTAACATAAATACAATGCTCACAAAGACTACATTATAAGATTTCACAAATTAGAAATTTTTTTATGCGATGAGGATTTTAATCCTTCTCACTCATAAACAAGTGCCTATGCCATACATCTTGTGAGTTTCCTTCTTTTGCAACAATAGTCGTATGTGATCTTTCTATCATTGTCATCAATGTATACAAAGTCTTGGTCTTGGGTCCTTTAGCCACGACCAATGCTCCTTTGCTGATTTTCCAACCACCTTTTTCAAAGCTTACAAAATAGCCTTCATCATCCAATCGTCCCATAGAGATTAGGCTCATGCATTTCTGATACATAATTCAACCTTTTAGTAGGTAATGCGTGTGGCCTATGGTTCTTTGAAAGGAACACAAAGTTCTCAAGGTTTGCAAGACACAATCTCAACCACTCTTCCAAGCACTCTGATGGAGACAAACCTCAATAATGCACCAAATGACTTATTTTCCTTCCTTATGGACCCAAACCCTAGGAACACTCTTAAGAGACCCAAACATACTTGTTTTGAATGATTTCAAAGCCCAACCCTTTGACTTAGACACAAAACCAAATTTTCACCTTAACTAGGCTACTAGCCCAACTAGGCCTCTAGTGAAGGATTTTTGACTTTGCACTCAAACTTTCCAAAGGAACCTCCAAACTAATTATTGAACTAGATGTGGTTTGTGATGATACATAACATACTAGATTCTTGATGGCACTTGTTTTGGAGCACACCAATCAAAAATCTGTTGTTTCCTCAAATTTAGGCCTAATTAGCCATCTTTTTCAAAGCAACCCCTCTTTAAACTCAACCCCTGACCATGAAACTTTCAAAAATCCCTTAAAATGACTCAAAACCAAGGAATCCAAGTTTTTAGACCTCTATGACACATCTAACATGCTCAAACACAAACCCCTCCTTAACTTGCCTCAAAAACTAGGGCTTCTTGAAAACTAACCTTCCAATCACTTCCAGAACTTTCTCATTGACTCTACACCATTAGGAAAACATATTTAGTTGATCCAAACTCAAAAACATGCCCCTCATTAAGGCAGATCTTCTGCTGCTATACTCTAGCCTCCATCTTCAAGCACTTTGCATTGTGAAATCTTGGTGTACACCTCAATATTCTTCTTCCCTACACATTAGTTTGTTAAATATGTATGTTACATGTTAGGAATGATCCATTTCATAGGTCATAGCAGCATTATACCTTGAAATGGATCAATCATCCATGAAAAACCTCAAAATTAGTGAAAAATCTGCACTTTCTTGAAGACAGTCAGAAATAATATACAAAGAATTGATTGTTGTTGCTTTTAGGACATTCAAATGACTTCAAAAAAAGTTGATACAAGTCCCTAAACCATCCTACTAATCAAATCTTCAATATAAATCAATAAAACATCAAAAGAGCACAAGAAAAATGCAAGAAATTGCTATTTTTTTGCTTTTTCCTGTAGCAGTCCGTACAAAATCCATACCAGCAACCCAAAATCCATACAAATGATTCCTTTAGAGTTACATACCCATCCCACAACTGCTCAAACTATTTGGAATTGGTTTGATTACATTAAAGTTGCTAAAACATCAAAAACACACTTTCCCGCCAAAGTTGGATTTCAAAAATCTGAATACTCCAACTTGAAATTTATTAACTCCTATGACTAAAACCTTCTAAAACTTATTTCATTTCACCATTCAACCTTAATGAACCTAATTAAAACACTGAAAACCTATCTAGACTCTTAGGACATTATTTGTCCAATTACAATGCATTTTGGTCCTATGGTCCTTATCAAGACCCTTAGGACATTTGACTCCTTTAATGTTTTTAACCATTTCAAAAGCCATTATAGGCTTTAGGATGTTATAATTGATGCTCTGAGTTCCTTGATAGGTCTTCATGACCCCTGCATCCTCATGTCTCTTGAAGTGTTCCTTGAAGAGCTTGGGTGCTCCTCCCGCACCAAGAGGGATACCTTGTCCTTCCTTCATCTTGATCTTCAAATCTCCCACTCCAACAATGCTACAAAATAATTATTTCCCAAATGCACTCTACCATAATCACCAAGATTATATACAACAAAATTCTCTTTACATGGAGTTACATGGTGATATTCCCCACAATCAAGGATCCAATCAAAGCTACTGCTGGAGGTATACAAGCATACATCTTCTACTAAAATAGTAAGTAAAAAATCTCCATTTGTAGCTATAGTAGTGGTCTCACCTTCATTTGTGTTAGTTGGCTTATGATTTGATCTTTTTGGCTTCGCTTCTAGACTCGACACTCTCACTTCACGTGCCTCATTTTTTCACAATGATAACAAGTGATCCTACCCCTTTTTTATTTGGATCAACCTCTCAATATTGAGCATCCTTCATGGCCTCAATCAATCCTCCTAACATGATTAGCTAGGGCTAGAGCTTCTCCTCCCTAGTTTTCCACAATTGATTTTTGTCACAACTCCTCATTCATTATGTTGTACTGACATCATCAAACTTCAGGGTTTAGGTAGGCACTAAAGTGCTCATAGTGACCATCAAATTTTCCCAACTGTCTGGCATAGAACACATTAGTAAAATAGCTCTAATTTCATCATCCAAAACAATTTTAATAGAGGCAAGCTAACTAGTAAAGATATTGAATTCATTTAAATATTCTGCAACCAAAGCACCCTCCTTCATCTTAAGATTATATAGCCTCTTCATTAAGAACACCTTATTTGATGTTGTGTTCTTCTCATATAGATCATGAAGCTTTTGTCATAGTTATGTTGTTTTCTTCCCTCCAACAACATTAAAATACACATTGTTAGCTAGATATTGATGAATGGTTGCAATCTCCTTTCTATCTATCTTTTTCCAATCTTCATCTGCCATCATTGTGGGTTTCTTTGATATTCCCTCTATTGGAAAATGTTGATCCTTCAAAATCAATATATCCTCCATTTGGGATTTCTATAGGGAAAAATTAGCCATGTTTAACTTCTCCATATCACTCACTATTGTTGCCTCCATGCCTACTCAATGAATCCCTACACACACCAAACCTTTCAATACCGTGGCTTTGATACCAGTTGTTAGGACTTGAAAAGAGGATGTGTGTGATGACAACGATAATAAACTATACAATAGTCTAAACAATCACAGTAACAAAACTAGAGGAACAAAGCAAAATAAAGTACATAAAACACACTCATGAAACTAAAAAAAATAAGGCACTATGAACACACACAAAAATATATAAGAGAAGAGCCCAAAAACTGAATGTTGCTACACAATAAATATAACTTTTTCCTCTTTTCTACTTACCCAAAATCAATTGCATATGCCTCTATAAATAGAAGTCTTATAATTCTCTAGACTCCTATATTACATTCAAAAACACATGTTTCTCTAGTCAACGTACATGGTCTATCTGCAAGTTAGTGGTGGTGAGGAAGTTTCTATCTTAAATGTTTATACTAACCCAAGCACTTTGTTTGGTGATGTTCGATGGTAGAAACTTCCATATTAAATTTTTTCTGATGTTTTTATGTGTCTACAAAGAATATATGGAAGATATTATATAATAAACACATTATATTGAATGTATGTATATATATGTATAAATGTATATGCCTCTATGCACATGTATAAGTAGGTATATCTATATCGATGCATCCATATGAGCATTTTCCATCCACCAATATACACATGTATCGATATACATATAAATATGGATATGTGTATATACTATACATGTGTGTGTGTGTGTGTGTGTTTACATCTGATTCACATATAGCCATTCAAAATTATCATCATATTGATAAGTGTTTATGTGATGTAAATTAGTGGAGGTCCTTACTGCAAACAACACAATCTCAACCCAAAACAACAACTTCAAAGTCACAAAACTTAAACTTTCACCTTAACACTTCAAGCCTTCACAATTCCTTGTAGTACAACCTCATTCAATCGGGTGTAAATTTTTGAGAAGGTCCTCTCAATTTAGGACCAACAAATTTTCAAGGACCCATTAGGGTGTACAACATACCAAAAACCCTCAATAGGTTTCTTTGAAACAACTCCACCAAAACCTTGTTTCTACACTAACTAGACTCCAAATTAGGCTAGTTTTACAAAGAGACTTGTCTTCAAACCTCTCCTAAACCTTTAAAACCTCTTGGGAAGCACTCTACAGCTTACCAAATAAAGGATTTCTCAATTTTTTTATAGAGACACACTCTCTAGAGTGCCTAAACCAAATACCCTCCTTTTTAGCAAATAACCTAGGGTTTTATTGAAAACCAAACTTTTAGTCCTCAAACAAACCTACCACCACTTCAAAAAGGTCCAAAAATTCCTACACATACTCAAGCTATCTTCAAAAAATACTGCCCCAAAATATTTTATGCTTTACCATGCCCTAACCTCACTTTTCCACAAGAAAATCACACTTTTCTCTCTTAGGGCATCATGCCCAACTCATTATTTGACCTCCCCTACACAAAAGAACCATGAACACACCTTTACCTAATGGATACTACCCATTCCACTGAGATATAATCTTCATAGAGGGTGGAATGGGTCCATTTTGGAATTTAACTCAACAAAACCCTTAAAACTATTTTACACAGGCAAAATTAGTAAAAACTCTCTAACTTTCATAAAATTCAATGAAACTACACCAAACTTGAAATATCTGAAAGTAGATTCACCCTACTACAGTTTCCAAACAAAATCAAAGAAAGTTAGGGCTTGTACGAGCTGTACAAGTCTCTGAAATAACATTGTACAAAAAGAAACTATAGAATTTAAAGGAAAATAGTGTTTTATTTTATTCAAATCTTCTTCAAGCTTCACCACCAACCCATACAAAGAGTCTACAATATCCTTTTATACTTATTCTCCCCTAAAACTACTATCTCAACCACCTAAAATTTTCTTTAAAGTGACATGACCATTGGACTTCAAATTTTTTCTTTACAATTTTTTTTTGCAAGTTTGCATCTTTTACACAAAATGACAACTTTTACATTATTTTCACAATTTTAGCAATCTAGACCACCTAAACCCCCGATAAGACTCAAACATGAACCTATACAATATAAAATGGTCTTGATGACCTTATTTAAAGAAAAAATGACTCCACACCTAGAGCCTACTCATTGTCATCCTTGATTGACATTTTTTTTCCAATGGTGCCCTTGCACCATTACATGTGGTTCATATATACATGTGCATATACCTGTTGTTAGATCCCATTGACATGTATGTGTAGATATACACATAATCTCAGCACATCCCACTTGTCAATATAATTTTAATAGTACATGAAAGATCTCAAAAGATCAATAGATAAACACCACCCAATAATGCATGTAGTATTAAAGAAGACTCTCAAATGTAGAGATATTAGCTAAGGATGACTTACCAACTACCCACAAACTGACTCAAATCAATCATTCTAATATGGTGTTTGTATATGCTTAGATAGTTTAATTTTACTAGTTACCCGACCAAGATCTTCTCCTGAGTGGCACTTCCCCTCTACCTGGACGGATGAAACACAAACCTGCATCCACTAACATATGCACACAATAGTCAATTGTTCACAACATTTGTAGTATATATAAACATTTCCAAAGAATAATAATTCAATAACCATCCATTCACATATATGTAGTATTTCCCCATTAATAACATCAACTGAGATAACATTCATATTGATAATAAGGTACAATCATAATTTATTCATCTATAGAATTCACATTACATTCATATTTATCCTATGTAGTAATAGTAAATAGTAACTACACAATTGAGGTGTAACATACTCCCCCCTTATGAATCACCGTCCCCTATGACCTTAGGTATTATTAAAACATAACAACTAACAACATATTGTTAAAACATTCTCAAAAGCATTAAGAATATGAGGAATTTTTGCTAAGTTTCCACATATTCCTCCCAAGTAGTTGAGCCTTCTATGTATTGGTCCCACTAGACTTTGCGCTACAAGACCTCTTTGTTACATAAGTGTAGATTATGTGTTCCTAACACTTTGACATGCTCAAAAGTTACTACTTTGTGGTCCCATACTTGTAAAGTAGTCCAATCAATTACATGATTATCCCTTGGTATATAATTTATAAGGTAGGATACGTTATTTATTTTGGCAAGAGCTAGTGGAAACATAATTTGATAAGCTACTAGATTCACTTCGTCTAGAATCTCAAAAGGTCCAACATGATTGGGGATAACTTCAAAGACTTTCCAAATTTAATGGAGCTCTTGTGAGGTTTCACTCCCAACAATACTTTGTCACCTAAGGAAAAATTATAGGGCACTCTCTTAGCATTAGCGTAGCTTTTCTGTCTATCATTAGCTTTAACTAACCTTTGCTTAACAATCTTAGCTTGTTCATCCATTTCAGCCAACATCTCTAGCCCAAGAATCACTCAATCCTCAAGTTTATCCCAACTTATAGGATTTTGAAACTTTTGGCCATACAAAGATTCAAAAGGAGCCATATTAATCACAAAATGATAAGATTTATTGTAAGAAAATTCAACTAAGGGTAAGTAATCTTCCCACTTGTACTGGTTATCCATGCAATACATCCTAAGTAGGTCTTCCAATACTTGATTCACCCTTTCAATTTTCCCATCCGTTTTTGGATGATATGATAAGCTAATATTCAACTAATTCCCTAGTGTGATAAACAAGGTTTTCCAAAACCTAGAAGTGACTCGTGCATCCCTATCTGAAGTAATCTTTTTAGGAATCCCATGCAATCTAAACACTCCCTGTACAAATTTTCTTTCTATGATAGGTGCTCCATCGATTAGGTTTAGGGCTATAAAATGTGCTACTTTGGTAATCTTATCTACAACCACAAGAATGGCATTGCGCTTATTCCTTGACATAGGCAATCCTTGTACAAATTCCATACTTATGACTTACCACTTCCTTTCTAGTTTATCATGTGGGTATAGCAAGCCTGCAGGATGATGATGCTTAGCTTTCACTGTTTGACACTCAAGACACCTAGCCACAAAAGTAGTTACATTTCCTTTCATTCCCTTCCAAAAGTATATTGGTTTTACTTCACCCATCATTTTTGTCACTCTAAGATGTCCAAAGTATGGTGCTTCTTGTATTTCCTTCCATACCAAATTTCTTAATTCCTTTACATCAGGTACATACATTCTACCCCTATAACTAAGTAATCCATCGAGTTCAAAATGAAAACTTTCATACCTAGAATCTTGTGGATTATTGGTGAGTTCTTGCTTAACTTTCAAGTAATACTCATCCTCCTTGCACTTTTCGAGTACTTACCCCTTTAAATTGATTAAAATTATTATTATAGAAGAATTGTGTTTTCTTTGACTTAATGCATTAGAAACCAATATTTTTCCCCTTAATATAACTAATATTAAAATTATAGTCAGCTATTAACTCTAACCATCTTCTATGTCTAGCATTCAAATTAGGCTGAGTAAAAAGGTACTCTAACCCATTATGTTTAGTTTTCATCTCAAAGAGTTTTCTTAACAAATAGTGCCTCCACATTTGCATTGCGTGAACCATAGTTGCTAATTCTAAATCATGTGATGCATAATTAATCTCATAAGGTTTAAACTTTTTGGATTTGTAAGTAATTACTTGCCCATCTTGCATTAATATACCTCCTACCCCTTCTTCATATGCATCTGTGATAACTATAAAGTTACCTTCCAGATCTCATACTTTTAAGATCAATGTGGTTGTTAATTTCTCTTTGAGTAGGTCAAAAGCCTCTTGACACTTCTCATTCCATTCAAATCTCTTTCCTTTCTTTTGAAAAGAAGTAATTGGGAAAGCAATCTTAGAAAAAATTGCAAAAAAATTCCTATAATATCGTACTAAACCCATGAAACTTCTTACCTCTAAAACATTTTTAGGTATAGGCCACTCAATTATTACCTTGATCTTAGCTGGATCTACCTCAATTCCATCTGTCAAGATCACATGACCCAAATAATGTACCCTCTTTTAGAAGAAAGTACCCTTGGAAAGTTAACCAAACAACCTATGTTCTCTTAAATGTTTTAGGACCATTTCTAAATATTTACAATGTTCTTCCTCATTTCTAGAATAAATCAAAATATCATCTAGAAAAACTAGTACGAATTTGTCAAGATAATCCCTAGACACACTATTCATCAAGTTCATGTATGTTGTAGGTGCATTTGTTAAACCGAAGGGTAAAATGGTGAACTCATAGTGTCCATATCTAGTTCTGAATGTAGTTTTAAAGATATCTTCATCCTTAATCCTCAATTGGTGATATCTTGATCTCAGACCTATTTTACAGAAAACAATGACTCCCTTCATCTGATCAAAAAGGTCATCAATGTGTGGCAATAGATACTTGTTCTTAACCATAGCCTTGTTAAGCATACAATAGTCGATGCATAAATGCAAGGTACCATCCTTCTTTTTAACAAAGATGACTGACACTCCCCAAGGTCATACACTTGGTCTTATCATTCCTTTCGACAACAATTCATCCAACTGTGTCTTAAGTTCCATAATTTCATTAGTTGTCATCCTTTATGGTACCTTAGAAATAGGTTCTGACCTTAGAATTATATCTATAGAAAAGTCAAATATTCTTTTTGGAGGCAACCCTAGTAACTCCTTTGGAAATACATCCAAAAATTTCCTCAATATTGGATACTTCTTCATATCCAATTTTCCAATTTCATCTATTTCACCATCTTCTATTTCATGTAAACTCTGGAACTCTGAATCACCACTATCCTTCCCAAGTTTTTCAATCCTTATGGTGAATATTTTACACCCTTTCTTCTTAGCTCTCATAAGTTGCATTGTCGTAATTTGTTGAATCCTAACCTCTCTACGTATCCCTTAGAATCTAACTTGATTTCCAAAATCATCTAGGAATTCTATAGTCTTGGCATGGAAATCTACCTTAGCCCTATGTTTCCACAATCAATTCATACCTAGGATAACATCAAGTGATCCTAGAGGTGTGACATAAAGGTTTACTTCTATAGAAAAACTAGGTAGTTCTAGATCCTAGTTGCAAATAGACATTGATCCACCTTTGCTCTTTTTTGGTTTGCATACTCTACATCCCAAGACTTTGCCATGTGTCCCGCCTTCCTAGATAATTGTTTAGCTATTCTAGGTGAATGGAATTATCAGTTGTACCATTATCAATAAGAATAAAAATAGGTAATCCAAACAAAATATATTTCATTTCAACTAGAGTTACTTGGTACTATGCTTGACAATCATCCACTACTGAATGTATCTTATGTTGAAACATTACTTGTTGGGTGGGTAATGGATTACCATATGGTCATGATCCAAAAATTTTATTGGGACACTCATTAGCATAGTGATCCCCTCTACATATAATACATCCTATAGGAAGCCCTCTTTTCCCTATGGTTTCTCTAGACTTGTTGACATTTTCACTAGTCTTGTTCGTATTACCCATGCTAGAATCATTCCTTTTTTTCTCTCTCCTATTCTCCTTTCCATTATTGCAAAATATTTTTCCCTTTTTCCTTGGAACATTTTACACAGATTTCACCTTCTTTAGAACTATATTGTTAGGAACTTCTACATCTTTCTTTTTCTCTCTTCTTTCTTGACGAGTGGAATTAGCCCTAAGCTTTTGCTCCTGCTTAATTACTTTCTCATATACGAGACCCATTGTTGTTGGACCATGCATATCCACTTCCCCTCAAATCTAACTGTTAAGTCCCATTATAAATCTCGTAATACAGAAGTGCTCATCCTTGTGATATATGGGGACATAGCATAAAAGTCAAGTGAACTCTCAATATTCATTAATCATCATGTTACCTTGTCTCAAACCATGGAAATCTGAATTTTTTTGGTCATAGTATAGTTGTGGTAACCATCTTTTTCATAAAATATCCACAAATTCTCCCCATGTTAGTTTCCATGAATTGACATTAAGTTCCAACTTCTTGTTCATCCACCAACTAGAGGCTTCCCCTACTAACTGATACGCACCCCATGCAAATTTAGTAATTTTATCATAATTTCATATTTCAAAATACTTTTCCATTTGGACAAGCCACACTTCAATCTCATCACCTCCAACACTACCATAAAACATAGGCGGAATAACCTTCTTCATGTCCCTAGAAAGTTCGGAAGCCACAAGCTTCTTATTCCTTTCAACAAATGGTGTAGGTGATTTTTCCTTCTCATGATTATGGGTTTCATTATGCCCAAGGGAAGAGTTTTCTCTCTCATACTCATTAATGTGTACTTCCTTTTCTACCCTATCCTTAACTCTTTCTTTCTCAATATTAGCCAACCTTGCCAAAATTTGGTTAAGCCTAGCATCTACTCTAGTGATTCCTTGTCCAACCTCTTGAATTCCACCAAGATTAGTTCGTGTCCTCACCATCCTTATGTGATTGGTCTTTACCTAAATGTTTATCCATGTTAAACTAAACTATGTTATCAATTACCTTATGGAGAAAATTAAAAATAATGGCATTCATATGCACATAAGAATTCCACATAAGACTAAGCACATGCATGCTTCTTTTGATAAACAATTTTTTTTATTCATTTCATTAGGATTTCAATATCCTTTCGATTACATGGAGTGACTATTTAGATAGTCAAGTGGAGAGTATCCTTTGGATTCACTCTCAAACACATAACTTAAAGGAGTATAACCTACATAGTGAGACAATTTTTGTTCACTATCTTTCTATTCATATCTCATTTGTTCGTACCTATCCCAAAAAGGATAATAACCCTTGTCTTTATCATCTGATACATAGTTATGAGAGGAAATCTCAATATGAAGTTCATCAACAATGTAGTCTACCATTTTCGCAAACATTTTCTCATTAGACCATTTCTCTTCTTACAGTGTTTGTGGTACATATCCCTCAAACTTGTTACTCAAAGAAATTACTATTACTTCAGCTTGTGGTGGAATTCTAGGATCCCTAAAGATGAATGTTTGACTAACACTTTCTTTTGAAGGCATATCCTTGGAAAGTGGTAATGACTCAGACTTTTCTAGTGAGATGGTTGGTAGGTAGTTGTGCATAGCCTCCATCTTTATCTTCCTCTTCACATCACTGATATGAGAATTTGTGTTACTAAAATTTTCAATGTCACTCAACTAGATAGCATTATCATAGTTGGTTCCATTTATGGTTCTAACAATGGCTTATTTTTCCTTCTTGGCCTTGAGGTAAAACTCATTTCTAATTACTTACTTTTGATCCATTAATCGAAGATGCACCATCCTAGCACAAGAATTCACAACATTAGATAACAGTGGATGGAAAGAATGATGAGCTCATAGGTTCCAAAGCTAAACTTGGTAGCTCTAATACCACATGTAAAACATACTAACCCTTCAATTAAGTAAAAATTTCTAATTTTTCACCTTTTGAGTAAATTAACTAAGTAACAAGCCAGTGCAATAAAATAAATAAATTCTTTATTGATAATTTTCAATAAAGATGCATAACATATTACAACATGAATTCCATTTCATTCCATCAAATACATCAATGTAAGAAAGCATATATTTATATACATCTCTCAATGAGATTTAGAACAAATAGTTGTAAGATGGTCTAGGATCCTTCCTTTCAAATATTTGTTTCTTTGTCACCTCTTGTGGAGGAGAAGCATCACTCAAGCACTTTTCTGCCATCCATGGACTCATAATATGGTTCCCTACACATCTATCATTCGATAGATGGCCCTTCCCTTCGATGAAGAGATTGGTAGAGTAACCGACAACAACAACCAACTGAGCATAGTGTTGTGTCCTACATAACTAGAACCTCATATTCCCACAATCTACAACTAGCATGCAATACTGGATCACAGTGAACTAACAGTGTAGTATTAGTAGTCACAAAATATAGAGTGGAGTCTTGAATATTTAGCCAAAGTGTTCTCATTCAGTACTTCAAATGAAGTCATCTATCACATACACTACTCAGGGCCAATTTGACTTAAGGCTATATTAAGCTATACATAAGTATTTCCTTCAATGGATAGTACATCATCCCAGAGATAACCTATCACCATATTAATCTATTTCGAATAAACCTACTTAACTAGTAAGTACACAAGCTAGGTAATTCCTTTAATAGATAGTCCATCATCCTAGAGATAACCTACATACTTGGAATAACCCTACTTACAAGTAAGTACCCAAACTTCCTCCCATACTGAATTATCTATCTTAGGAGTAAACAAAATATTTTCTAGTTAAATCAATAACTTAGCTAAGTGTACCATATGTAACTTTCATGTTCAATCATACCTAGTATATAATACTTATGATAAACACCCATCTCCTACTATGGAGTACTTAAAACACATTATGAAAATAGCATAAAAGCTTCAATTTCCTTTTCAGAACACTCTTATTCCTCTAATGCACATACTAGGAAAGACATCTCAACCATGCATGGAAGACACATCATTCAAAAGTAAAATAACAAATAAAAAGAGATCCCCATGCTTGGTATCGCTTATCTAATCAAATGGCAACAATGCAGCCTTTTCCAATAGCAACAAGCTTGGTAAACAACTTCTCAAGAATGTCACAAATAAACTCTATCTCTCAAGCTGATAGCTCACTCCTCTCAAAAAAAAAATCCTCACAAACTAAATGAACTCACTCCCTTTCTCTCTCTCAATGTAAAAATGAGTATGGCTAGAAATAATGAAGAAATAGCAATTGCAAAAGATGTACAATCTTATGGCAGAATGTGTCCCTTCCAATGAAATGGCTTAGCCATTTATAGAGAAACTTAGTAACCTCATAACCTATAGTTTAGGAATATTAATGGAGAACAAGCTCCATGCAAAGCAACACATGAAACACAATAGAAAGGTGGCAACTTCCTAATATAATACTCAACATAATCACCTATAGGCCAACTTTCTTAGTGAGAGCAATCTAAATATTTATTCAATATGTATATGCTTAATTCGAATTGTAGACATCTATAGAACTTTGGTTTCTAGAGGTGGCACCAACTTCAACCACACTCCCTCATATTTGGCATGGTTTCATTGCTAAAGAAATAGTCAATCACTAATTCTCAATAGAAATCATTATCGAGTGCAAAGAAGATGAGTTGGCTTAAGCTGATAAATACATTTGACAGAGTGATGCAGGAGCATTCGGGGCGAAGAGAAATCCTACATCACCTTTTTGTTTTGCTTGATTGAATAAGGTTGGTCATACTTCCTCAGTGGGTCTTTAACATATCGGTGGAACAAACTTGTGAGTCCCAGTGATAGATCGATAGTGTTAGAAGAGGTTACAAATGTGGTTCATTAGTGTGGAGTTCACTTTTCGATGGGACACTATACCCCGTCTCCCTAATGGTCCGATCGGTGTGTCTCGGTTGCATCGGTCGAACCTTCTATGTTGTTTCCAAGATAACCCCATGGATCCCTCATTTTCTTGTGATCATCGTCAAAACTCCCTTGTATCAATGAAAGGTGACTTTTGGTCTCCCCGATGGAATGAAATGTGGTATCAGTGTAACATGATGGTATTGACAGAAGTTGAACTACAATTTGGGAAATATGTCGATAAAAATAGGTACACAGAGATAGTGAGTTCAATCATGACACGTGGTGAAATGATATTGTATATTTCACATCATTGTTGTGAAATATAATTTCATTGGCTAGTGATGATTATGATATGATGACTCAGAGTTCCCGAATGCTAATTGGATGATGAACAGTACTATGTCAAGAATATTTATTTTGAGGTTGGTCTGACATACAAGAAAAGGATACTATATAATGAGATAGCTCAAGAGGGGAAGGGGAAGTAGAACAGCTCGCAGAGCAATAGTAGGTGTAACATCATGAAAACAAAAAAGGTTAAAATAAAACACTCAATGCAATCTAAGCTCTAATGTAATCTAAAGTCAAACAACAAAGAACAAAGGAAATAAGCTAAACCATAAAACAATCTCACCAAAGATCGATGCAACTCCATGGATAACCTCTATTGTCCTTCTCCATTTTCTCTTTTGTAGTGTACTTTCCCTCATATTTTCAATTGATTGTGCAAGAATAGCCTAAGGATTGTGATAATAACGAAACATCAAAGATTTAAGATAATTTCTCCAAAAGTCACAAGATTTCAAACTGAAATGATGAAAGATAGATCAATTTATAGAAAATTGATCATTCAAATGACATGTCAAGATCGAAAGGTCAATAGATGGTTGAGAGCAAAAGATAGACATGCATAATGATGACTATTAGTAGTGACATGAGTGATAAAAACTAGAAATAGAAATAAAGATTAAATAATAATTTAATCTTTGAGTTTGGTATTCTGAAATAGAAGAATAGTCTTTGCATGACAAAGATAAAGATAGGATTAAATCCATGCTCTATTTGAACACACGCATAAGATTTAATTAATTAAATAAAGATATTTAATTAATATGCATGTACACTCAAACGAGTTAGAACTAGATGACTGAATGATATGACAAAGAGATTACTTGTGAAATCCACTTAGACAGTACATCCAGAGTTAACTGACCGATTTAAATAGATCTCAAGTCAAGTTAGAGTGAATACTTAGATAACTTACACAATTATCTAAATATAGAGGAATGTGTTAAAATAGATTTTTACGAATTAAATGATTTATTTAATTCGAGATTTGATATTTGAAGAATAATTAAATAAATAAGATTCATTTAATTAAGTGATAAAGGGGTTAAATGAATAATCAAATAAATAAAGAATTTATTTAATTATAGTTGAAGTATGATAAAGAGTGAATTAAATAAGAATTTATTTAATTTGAAAAGAAGGATAAGGTTAATTAGTAACATAATTAAATAAAAAGTGTTTATTTAATTAATCAGATAGAATAAAGAAAAATGTGAATTAATTAAATAATTAAAATTATTTAATTAATAGATGAATTAAGATTAATATGAATTAATTAAATAATTAAGATTATTTAATTAATAGATGAATTAAGATTAAGGTAAATTAATTAAATAAATAGATTTATTTAATTAATAAAGAAATGAAGAACTTTAGAGAATAATTAAATAATTGACATTATTTAATCATCGCCATGCAAAGACAAATTACGAAGAATATTGAAGTCACAGGCTTAGACCAAATTTCGATGTCTACATTTTCCCCTCTTTGATACAATGTCATTTTGGCATTGAGTCAAAGAAAATTGATCAAAAATATGCCCCAATCATGCCCCAATAAAAGTAGGATGAGGAAGGATGATGAGGAGGTAGTGGTATGCCCCCTCGAGAGGAAAAGCAGGATCAAAGAATATGAGTGTGCTCTCAAAATCGATTAGAGAACTATTAGATGAAGGAAAAAAGGAAAGAGGAAAATAGGTAAGGGTGGTGAAGATGCAGAAAAGAAGAAATGTTAGTGTGAAAAGGAGATGAATAATAAAAGACATGGTTGAACTAGTATTAGCAATCTTCAATGTTTCACTAAACCACGAAAGGTGTTGCACTTTATCATCATTGGGTGTTAACTAATACAAATGGAGAAAAACACTATGATATGACATAGATCAAGGCATAGAAGGTCATCCACTTGCTAACAACAGACAGTCATAGACAAGGATTGTCCTAACTCATACTAAGGGCATAGTTTCCCTAGTCTTTTTTTCAAGACAAACCACTGACAACAAACAAATAAAAGACAGGGCATGAGATGTTATCGCTCATCTAAATACTTCATGGGGCATCCTTAAGGAAAATAGTAACATGACTCAAAATTCATATGTTAAAACACAGTCGACAAATAGTAGTAAAATAAAAAATAGGTCATGAGACATCATCGCTCCTCTAAATCCTTCATGGGACATCCTTGAGGAAACTAGTAACATGACTCAAAATTCATATGTTAAAAGAAAGTCGACAAATAGAAGTCATAGAAAATAGAATTCGAATACATCATTGCTTCTCTAAATCCTTCATGGGACATCCTTGAGAAAGCTAGTAACAGGATTCCAATCATAAAATCGATAAAATGTTACGCTAAACAAGCCATAAAGTCACAAAGCCAATAAAATATTTGTCGAAGCTTGATCTGTTTGTTTGATTGCTTTGATTGATAAGATGATTGATTGATAAGACCCAGTTTTAGAACACATACTAGATAAGACACTGAGTCTAGTTTCATTGTTATGACTATTTGTATAATGCATGACAAAAGCCTGGTTTTAGAAAGACACGTATCGTATAAGACGTTGAGTCTGATACCATTGATGTGATAACCTATATGAGGCCTTTTTGATTGTTTGACAATGTCTATATGCAAGAAGGACCCATCCTATATAAGACATAGATTGATTATCTTGTTGATATTTGTATTCAGGAAGGAAACATCCTAAATAAGATACAAGTTGATTGTTTTGATAATGTCTATTTTCAAGGACACGTCCTGTAGAAAACATAAATTCCAGCTTTGGAAATTTGTTTGATCGGACTTGATGAAATTGTTGACTTGTTGATCTTGTTGGTGAATGACTTGATATGATGTGCTGATAGTTGACTGTGTGTGATGAAAAACCTTAAAGGACTGACTTAGTGTGGCCTTGGGGGCTCATCGATTGATGGTCTTTCCTATGTTGTACACACATGGATCTCATTGTTCGACTTAGACTTGACTGACAAGGCTAACTTTAAAAATATTGATTTGTATAACGATATCTAATGTGTGTGGTAGTGCATGACAATGAACCCTAAAGGACTGACCTAGTCCAGCCTTGGGGGCTCATCGATTAATGGCCTTACCTACGTTATACATGCATAGACCTCGTAGTTCAACATGACCAATGACCTTGTCTTATAGACAAATGGATTGAATCATGAATTTATACAAACAAACCTAGAAGGACTGACCTAATGCCTTGGGGGAACATTAGTAGATGGCCTTGCCTACATCCTGTCGTAGAGGCAATGTAGTTCGACAAATGACAATGACTGACAAGTGTGATTGGCTCAGACTCTATTTTTGGATTTTTTGCATGTTTTGATTTTTTTGTTTTTTTGAAGTTTTCCAATGTCTTTGGATTTTCTCAGGACATTTTGTAATGTTTTTGGATTTTTGAGGATCGTGAAAAATGCATGTGAATGATGCTTATAAGCAAGCGATCAAGCATGCACAAGAATCCAAGGACAACCATGATCTTGCCCCTAGTCAAGCTAAAATCCAATTGGCAGGTGATGAGGATAGTGATGATGTTCTTTGACATGGGAAGGACACATCCCGAAACAATGTGAGGAAGACGATAATGTGACTCAAGGATCAAGGTTTACAACAAGGCTAGAAACAAAGAAAATGATTGTTTTGAATGATGTGCTAGGATGCATAGCAAGATTATATGGATTGGGCTTGTTGTATTTGGAATGAATTTTCAAGATTGGATAGGATGATGGAAGATCCTTACACCATTGACAAGGGAAAAACCAAGGCATGTGATAGGTATGAATAGAAGATGGGTGGATTTGGTAAAAGATAAGTGACATGAGGATTTTTTGCTAGAAAAATTATCATATGATCTCCAAGGACTATGTCATATAAGGATAACTCATTTTATTCAAGGTATGGGTTTGGAAAATTCTATGAAGGCTATGACATGATATTTTGTGGATAGTGTATGACCAAAGGATAAACATGTCAAGATTTTTTCCAAAGAATGATTTATGTTTGTACCCCAGTCTTTATCAAGATCAAAGTAGGTGGAAAAATGGACCTGAGTGATAGGGCTTAGATGGATAGATGGAAATGTCATAATAAATGTCATACAAAGGGTATGGGAGATGAGACAACTTGCCCCCAAGTGTAATAGTCCACATAGATAATTTCTTACACATGATGCTTGTTTGCTAGGTTTTCATCATGGTACTTATCCAAAGCACCATAAGAATGGTTTTCACTATTGGACAAAAAATTTCTCTTGACTTTTTTTTTTGTTCCTTTTGGTGTCACCAAGATGCCTGTTTGCCAGTTTTTCATCAAAGTGATAAAAAAAATTTCATTTTTTTTTGTAATTTTGTATTTTTTGGATGGCCTTGATGCTTTAGATGATCACCAATTGTGCTAAATCCATTGATGGTGCTGATGTTGAGATTGGTGCCATGATATACCAATAATGACCTTGATGAAGTAGTTGCCTTGTCAAGATCATAGCACTTGCATACAATTGATTAATATCATTGTGATCCTTGTTGATACTAGAGTTGGCCTTATCAAAATACACACATCATGATAGAGTTCCATGGGATTCTTTACAATAAAGAGTTTCTGCCAAGATGCGACAGATTTGTGACGTAGGATTTTTAGACTTTAGGCGAGATGTAGGATTATAACAGATGATGGTAAATGTGTTTGGAAATTTAGATGTAGGAATTTTCATTTTCCAAACTTGGGGTGATGGATGATGGAGACTGGGTTTCAGATTGGGATAATGTTTGGAACCATGACTTTTATATGCCTTGATTGATGACCATTTTAATAGAGGTGGGATTTATTATATGTGGGAGTCCTCTTTTCTTGTGGCTCTACATTATGATTGACTTTTACTTTTGAACTATTTTCTTTGCTTGATCCATTTTTCTTTGGGATCCATTTTAACTTTATTTGTCCACTTTAATTTTTGATTGATTCAATGGCCTTTGATATTTGATTTTGAACTTTGAATTTGTAAGACTTTTTGTTTTTCTTGGTTCCAAATGGAAGGTTTGTTCATGTTGGAATGAAAATTTATGGTATGGATGGAAGGAGTGTTGGAAACAGCCTTATTGTAAGAACTACTCATGGCCTCCATTTTGATGTTTGTATTAGATAAATTTTCCCCCAATATCAAGGAAGTACCATTAACATCATTAGATTTTTTGACTGAAGGATAACCAAGACCTTGATTTCTAAGATTTGATTGAAACTATATTGGTTCTAGAATTCCTTGCTCATGTATGCCTAGTCCTTTTCCTTGATATTGCACGCTTTGACAGATTTTGTTTGTGATGGGGTATTTTTGTTTTGAAAGCAAGATGCTAACCCATCATTGTGTATGTGGAAACTATTACTTGGAATCTTCTCCTCTACAAGAAAGCCTAATTTGATAAAAGTGGATGATCCTAGTTGATAGGATGTCTTAGCTTCATTGACATGTTGATATCTTTGTTGTGATTTTGTGACATATCAGACTCAGATGATTCTGCTGGTGCTTCCAAGTTGATGTCAAAACCATCTTTATGGTCATTGTCATAGAGTCCAATGAACTCAAATATAGCTTGATCATTTGCAAATATGTCTTGAGTAGGAGACTCTTGTTCTATAGGAATATCATCTATGTGTTCAAAGGAGGCAAGTGTCTCATTTTGGGAAATGGATGTTTTTGGTACTTGGATAGGGTCATCTTCAAATGTTTGATCATGAATGGCATAAAGTTCAAGGAGTGGATCATTGTGGACTTCTTGCTCAATAGTAGGGTCTTGATCAAAGATGGGTTTGTCTTGAATGATATGGTTGGGAATGGAATCTTGATCAAGGATAGGTGTATTTTGGATGCCATGATTATCTAGGACTTCTTGGATGGACTTAAAGATAGGGTCATGGGATAGACTACTTTGATCTTGACATGAAGGTGAATCCATGATGTCATGCTTTGAACTTTCCATTTGACATGTATCCTCAAGTTTAGTAGATGGGATGTGACTTTGGAGAACATGACTAGATGTATTTTCATGACTAAATGTAGATTGATATGGAGTGGCTTGGAAGGGATTAGTGGATGAAGGACTAGGATAGGACATGGAGGCTTGTAAGGGATTAGTGGATGAAGGACTAGGATAGGACGTGGAGGCTTGGAAGGGATTAGTGGAAGGTTGGTTTCCCTTGTCAAGGCTAGGATAAGGGTGATAAGTGGACGTTTGTTGTGGATTAATGGCATGGATTATGCTAAGGACTCTTGATAATGAGGGTAGATGGATGAAGGAATAGGACTTATGGATTCTTGGTAGGAAGGGCATGTGGGTAGTTGACCATGGGTTGATGTTGATTATCATTTGGATTGGATAAATTTTCTTTTGAAGTCTATGACTTGTTGGCATTGACTATTATGGAGTAACTGGTATTCAGCTTGACTAGAAAGCATATCAAGGTAAATTGCAAACATGGCTGTGAGGTTATGATGAAAGATGGAGTATGACTAAGGTATGTGATATGAGGTCTAAGGTATGACAATGCAAAGAGTGACTTAAGTCTAAGGTATGCAACCTAAGCTATGTTTTTGGATTTTTCTCTACAAATAAGGTATTTCTAAGAATGATGCTATTCTAGGATGATAATGTCTAAATATGCAAAGACTAAGTGACCAAACTGAAGGAATCTAAACGAGGTATCTATCAACTACAGTTTAACCCAAGTCTCAATTTTGTTCTGACAAGGAACCTTGATAGAGCTAGGACTTAAAGACAAAGTGAACTCCCAAGCTAGATTGATGAGCTAGAAGGATTCACATAAAGGATATGACAACTAGGTTTAGTGACAAAGTTTTATTGAACAAGGGTTTAACCAAAGTATGAAAGGGTGCCTATCCTAGAATCTTTAAAAGATGCTCTCTAAGGGTAGTAAAGACCTCTAAACTGAAAGTAAGATGCATAGCTATGGTACCTATTGCTATAACTGAGTGCTTCCTAAAGAATTTAGTTTATGCAAGTTTTGAGCAAACGTTTAGGTTTCTGTCCAAGATCAGTGAGAAAGGTAAAACTAGATACTAGTTTGGCCAGTTTGTTCTAGATCCATGACACACAATTCTAGTTTCCTAATTCTTAGGCAAATGTATCATAGAATTTAACAGTTATGGTTTTTTTTTTCAATTGTGGTTTTCTACTACTTAGTTGCAGTGTTTTGGTGAATTTTAATTTTGGTATCAGAAAGTTGCAGTTTAGTTTCTGACAGATGCGACTTACGATGAAAACTATGATTCAAAACTAGACAAATACGTATTCTTGTTAGAATATGCACTAGTAATGTTTTGTGATAGGGGAAACTATGTCATTTTAGATTGTAGATGTGGCTCACCTAGTCAAATGTGTCATAGAATAAGACAAATGTGGGTTTTCTAAATCAGATGCAGTTTTCCTATAGATGCAACTCTATATGAAATGATGAAATGTTGCGACTCAAAAACTCAATTGCATGACTTTGGTTATCAGTTGTGGTTTTTCCAATGAATGAGAATGTAAACTGACTCTATGTCATGATCAAGTTTTGGCAAACAAAGACAATCAGAGGACAATGTATTTTCAATTTGATTTAACACAAAAAGCATTTAATTCAATAACAAAAAAGCACATCCTAGGCTGTGATGGACTGTATTTACTGAGTTCTCACTTGGGTTTTACCCCAGCTACGCTTATTCAAGGTGGATGACTAGTAGCTTGACCCCATTGGATCTCCTGCATGGCTCAACACTTCTTTCAAGGCAGCCAAGCTATAGTACCCATGAAACTTCCATGGCATACTTTCATCTCTACACATGAACCATAAAAATGTGAGACAACTTCATAGGTCCAACCTGCTACACCAATAAATAGAGGGATTTTGGACACTACAAACAAAGGTGTTTAATTTGGGTATTCCATTCATGGGGTATCATCCATACGACAAGAGTTCCTTTCAATCCATCTCATCAGAATGATACTCATGATTCTTGGGCTTTCCCCAAGAACCCACTTTTATATACCAGTTGGAAGTCTTCAAGTTCATGGTGCTACCAGTCTGAGTTGTCCTGGGGTGAGTACTTTTTCCCACTAGAACAAGCCCAAGTTCTAGAGTCGTTAACTAGTTCTCTTACACCTAGGATTGCACGAATGTGCAAGGGGAGAGGATACTTCGATATATCGAATCGTAAAGGGTAATAACACAGTTGTGCTTTCACACCAAACATAGTAGGCACTTGTTAATTTTAATC
The DNA here is from genome assembly GCA_007258455.2 of Sequoia sempervirens. Taxonomy (NCBI): domain Eukaryota; kingdom Viridiplantae; phylum Streptophyta; class Pinopsida; order Cupressales; family Cupressaceae; genus Sequoia; species Sequoia sempervirens. The sequence continues at coordinate 8,926,276 of VDFB02086081.1, read as the reverse complement.
CAAATGAAATCTTTTCTATACTACCAAACAATCTATTTCAAAAATTTAACTAGGGTCTTCAACATGTGTTTTGCAGAAAGATTCGTTAGTAGTTTTGATATTGATCTTCAACTGTCAATTTGCAAAAACTTCATTAACTCCTTGAGACACACACTGAAAATAGAAGATTAGCAAAAATAAAAATATGAATAGAAGTTGTAAATTGAAAATTGAACCAAAAAATTTACCAATCAGATGTGTCATTTTCGTTGTCAGATGTGTTGTAGAATTTTAGTAGTCAATTGTGGTTCAATAAATCACAGATGCATTGATATTTGTTAGATGTGTCATAGAAAGTCAAATGCATCATTCTGGCTTGCAAATGTGTCATTCTAGCTTGCAAATGCATCACTTTAGCTTGCAAATGTGTCACTTCAACTCACAGCTGCAAAAAAAATCATGTTTTTCTTGTAAAAAATGCTTCCCTTAACCAAAATATGCAATATAATATATGAATTTGTGTCTTTCAACCCTTATGAATGCAACCATGCTATTTATTTAACCTCAAAAGACTCCCATAATTGTTATTTTCAAGATTCTTCAAAAGTACCTACACCCTTCAAGACAAAAAAACCAAAAACTTCCAAAAAAAGAATGCCAATCATGAGGGTTAGTAGTTCACATCAAGTTCACCAATGTAACATCATGAAAATAGAAAAGGTTAAAAGAAAAAACTTAATGTGATCAAATCTCTAATGTAATCTAAATTCAAACAACAAAGAACAAAGGAAATAAGCTAAAACATAAAACAATCTCACCAAAGATCAATGCAACTCCATGGATAACCTCTATTGTCCTTCCCCATTTCGTCTTATGTAGTGTACTTTCCCTCATATTTTCAGTTGATTGTGCAAGCATAGCCTAAGGATTGTGATAATAATGAAACATTGAAGATATAAGATAATTGCTCCAAAAGTCACAAGATTTTGGGAGATACCCAAATGATGAAAGATAAATCAATTTATAGAAAATTGATCATTTGAATGACAAGTCAGGATTGAAAGATCAACAGATGGTTGAGATCAAAATATTAGACATGCATAATGATGACTATTAGTAGTGACATGAGTGATAAAAACTAGAAATAGAAATAAATATTAAATAATAATTTAATCTTTGAGTTTGGTATTTGGAAATAGAAGAATAGTTTTTGCATGACAAAGATAAAGACATGATTAAAGCAACACTCTATTCAAATGCATGCACAAGATTTAATTAATTAAATAAAGATATTTAATTAATATGCATGTACATGCAAACGAGTTAGAACTAGATGACTGAATGATATGACAAAGAGATTACTTGAGAAAGCCACTCAAACACTAAATCCAGAGTTAACTGGCCAATTTAAATAGATCTCAAGTTGAGTCAAAGTGAATACTTAGACAACTTACACAATTATCTAAATATAGAGGTTCATGCATTAAAATAGATTTTTACAAATTAAATGTTTTATTTAATTTGAGTTTTGATATTTGAAGAATAATTAAATAAATAAGATTCATTTAATTAAGTGATAAAGGGGTTAAATGAATAATTAAATAAATAAAGAATTTATTTAATTATAGTTGAAGTATGATAAAGAGTAAATTAAATAAGAATTTATTTAATTTGGAAAGAAGGATAAGGTTAATTAGTAACATAATTAAATAAAAAGTGTTTATTTAATTAATCAAATAGAATAAAGAAAAGTGTGAATTAATTAAATAATTAAGATTATTTAGTTAATAGATGAATTAAGATTAATGTGAATTAATTAAATAAGTAAGATTATTTAATTAATAGATGAATTAAGATTAAGGTAAATTAATTAAATAAATAGATTTATTTAATTAATAAAGAAATGAAGAACTTTACAGAACATTTAAATAATTGACATTATTTAATCATCACCATGGAAATATGAATTATGAAGAATATTGAAGTCACAGGCTTAGACTAGATTTCGGTGTCTACACTAGCATTCGAGCTTGAATTCAGATTTACCAGTCAGTAGATTCATGTAATAAGAAACCTGTAAGATGGCATGTTCTCTGTAATCTATGTTGATCAGTAATAAAGATCATTTTTTCCATGCCAACCTGGTTGTTCTATGTTTTTCTACTTTGTAAGGGGAGTCCCCTTCATCAAGTGGTATCATAGGAGGAGTTCATGAGTCTATAAAAGAGCACCAAATGTGAGGCAGTTGCAAATGGACCTATGAGTGTGGGTTGAGTTCAAGATGCCTCCAAGACTTTCCTAGCATGGAAAAGATAGAGGACGAGGTGGTGGAGGAAGAGATCCACCTAGAGATGAAATCAAAGCCTTTAAAAGGTAGACGCAAGCCTTGCAAGAAGAAGTCCAAATAAGAAGAGGAGCACATCAAGAAAGAGATGATAGAGAAGATGAGACTGATGAAGAGACAGAAGAGGAAGAGAATGATCCAATGGATCCTAGAGAAAGAAGGTTGCTACGAGCAATCTCAAGCACTGGGAAGAGACTGAAAATGGAGGTTTCAACTTTCATTGGAAGTCTGAATCCTGAAGAATTGATCGATTGGATCAATGACATGGAAGAATTTTTTGAGCTTGAGGAGATTGAAGATCCCCATAGAGTAAATTTTGCAAAGATGAAGCTCAAAGGCCATGCAAGTATATTGTGGAAATAGGTCTAGCTTGAAAGAGGGAGACAAGGAAAAGATAAAATCTCCAGATGGGACAAAATGGTGGAAATTTTGAAAAACCAATTCATACTTGTTGACTACAAATTGGAGTCGCTAAGGAAAATGTAGATTCTGAGACAAGGAATGAGGATGGTGAAAGAATACACTGAGGAATTTCACAAGGTTCTAATTTGAAAGGACACTCAAAGATGAACAAAGAGAAGTTTGCTCGATATATCGACGGGTTGAAGCCTAGTATACAAGAGGAATTAGCACTGATAAGAATGACTACCATTGAAGATGCTTATAAGTTCTCTCTAAATTTTGAAGAGTGATTGAACAAGAGGTTTGAAAGCAAGCAGAGAGGAGGAGGTCAAGGTGGAAAAATTGGTAAATGGCCATATGGAGGTTGAGGTGGCAATTATAGGAAGGTTGAAGGATCGAGTACCAATCAAGGTCAGTAAAGGGATGACTCATATCAGCCTCATGAGCATAATAGTGGAGATCAAAGAGGCAAAGGAAGGTCTGGGCACAAACCAAGAAGAGGAGGTTTCAGAGGAACATGTTTCCAATGTGGTGAAAAGGGACATAGGGCATATGAATTCCCACAACACCAAGAGAAGACAAACAAGAGGCCTGAAGGAAAGGCACAAGTAGCCCATGTAGATGAAGACCATAGTTTGAAGATGTGGAAAAGGGAGAGTACCTAATTGTTAGAAGGGCCTTGGTGAATGAAGAAAAGGAGCTTGAATAGTGAGAGAATTTGTTTCACACCCATTGTAAATGTGAAGAAAAGGTCTACAATATCATCATTGATGGAGGTAGCACTAACAATCTAGTGTTGGAAGAAATCGTCACCAAATTGTAGCTAGAGAGGAGAAGGAACTCAAGTTTGTATCAGATTGCATGGTTGCAGAAGGATCAAAGGGTCCTGGTCAATGAACAATGCCTAATAAAATTCAAAATTGGTACCTATATGGATTATGTTTTGTGCGATGTGATACCCATGGAAGCTTGTCACATGTTGGGTCGACCATGGCAGTTTGATTGACAAGCAATACATGATGGAAATGCGAACACTTATTCATTAATGAAGGATGGAGTTCGACATAAGTTGAAGCCTCTGAAGGAAGTAGATGAAAAGGTATGAAACAATGCATGAATTTTTTTGGTTGATAGAAGAAAATTCCTAGAAGGCATGAGACATGAACACATGTGTTTTGCATTAATTCCAAGAACTAAAAAGGAGGTTAGTAGTGAAGCTCCTGTAGAAGTGTGTGGTTTGTTGGATGAATTCTAGAGTATTATTTCTGATAATGTGTCTAACGGATTACCACTTGTAAGGAAGATTAGTCATCAAATGGATCTAATTCTTGGAGCCATTTATCCAAATAAGGCAGCCCATCGAATGACTCCAGTAGAGAATGAAGAGTTGAACAAACAAGTGAAAGAGTTGTTGCAAAAGGAGTTGATTAGGGAGAATTTGATTCCATGTGCAATACCTATAGTACTAGCACTTAATAAGGATGGAGAATGGTGAATGTGTACTGATTCAAGAGCAATTAATAAGATTACCATCAAGTATCGTTTTCCCTTGCCAAGGATGGACAACATTATGGATTTCCTGAGTGGAGCTGGGTATTTCACAAAGATTGATCTGAAGAGTGGTTATCACCAAATTTGAATTAGAGAAGGAGACAAATGGAAGACAACTTTCAAGACCAAAGAAGGCCTATATGAGTGGTTAGTCATTCCTTTTGAGCTGACCAATACACCCAACACATTTATGAGGCTCATAAAAGAGGTATTGAAAGAATTTATGGGTAAGTTTGTCATTGTTAATTTGGATGAAATTTTTATTTTCAGTAGGATGTTGGAGGAGGATCTGATGCATATTCAAGAAGTTTTTGAGAAGCTGAGAGAGGAGTAGTTGTTGATCAACTTGAACAAGTGTAGTTTTGTGAAAGATGAACTGGTGTATCTGGGATTTGTTATCTCAGCAGAAGGTCTGAAAATGGATCTATAAAAGGTTAAATCTATTGTGGAGTGGCTAACACTAAGGAGCACTATAGAGGTGATATATTTTCATGTTCTAGCTAGTTTTTATCATAAGTTCATTAGGGGATTTAGTAGTGTTTGTGCACCCCTAACTGAAACAATGAGAAGGGATAGAAAAGAATTCAAATGGAGTATAGGAGCAACAAAGAGTTTTGATTTGTTGAAGAATAAGGTCATAGAGTAGCTTGTTTTGGCACTCCTATATTTCAATAAAGTTTTTTAGGTAGACTGTGATGCTAGTGCCAGTGCCATTGGAGCTATTTTGAGTCAGGAAGGTAAACCTGTTGCTTATTTTAGTGAGAAGTTGAATGATGCAAAGAAGAAATATTTTGTATATGATCAGGAATTATATGCCATAGTTTAGGCTTTGAAAAAGTTGAAGCATTATTTGTTTCCAAATGAATTTTTTGTTTACTGATCATCAAGCTCTATAGTATTTGAACAATTAGGGAAAACTAAACCAAAGGAATTTGAAGTGGGTGGAATTTCTGTAGAGTTACACATTTTTGTTAAAGCACAAGAGTGGAAAATCAAATAGGGTTGCAGATGCCTTAAGCAAGAGGAAAAATTTGTTAACTAAATTATAGGTGGAAGTGGTTGGGTTCAACAAACTCAAAAGTTTGTATTCGGGAGATCTTGATTTTGTAGAGGCTTGGAAAGCTTGCAAGGAGCTTGTCACATTGGATAGGACAAGGTGGATGGACTATACCATTCAAGATGGTATGTTGTTTAGGAGGAATCAGTTGTGCATTCCCAGAAGCTCCATGAGAGAGAATTTGATCAAAGAGAAGCATAGTGGTGGATTGGCATGAAAATTTGGTTAGGATAAGACCATTCCCATTGTTGGTGAACATTATTATTGGCCGCAGCTGTAGCAAGATGTTAAGAAGTTCATACAAGGATATAGAATATGTCAAACAACAAAGGGAACTAGTCAAAATATTGGATTTTATCAATAGTTACCAGTTCTTGAGAAGTCGTGGGAAGATATCAACATGGATTTTGTTCTTGGTTTGCCAAGGATACAGCGTGGTCATGACTCTATATTTTTGGTAGTGGATATGTTTTTGAAGATGGCACACTTTATTTTGTGTCATAAGACTAGTGATGTTGTTCATGTTGCATAATTATTCTTTAAGGAGGTGGTAAGAATAAATGATCTACCCAAGAGCATAGTTTCAGACTGAGATACCAAGTTTGTCAGGTATTTCTGAAGGATGTTGTGGAAGAAGTTAAAAATTGATTTGAAGTTTAGCTCAACACATCATTTGTAGATAGATGGACAAACGAAAGTGGTGAATAGGAGTTCGGGTAACTTTTTGAGATGCTTGGTAGGAGGTAAGCCCAAGGGATGGGATATGATTTTACCCTAGGAAAAATTTTCTTACAATAATTCAATCAATAGAAGCACCAATAGATCACCATTCTAGATCATGTATGGGAGTAGTCCAAGAATTGCTACTAAATTGAGGAAGATGGATAAGGAAGAGAAGCATAGTGAGCTGAAGCTAAAGATTTTGTGGAACATATAAAAAGTGTGCATAAATATGTTAAGGGGCATATCAATAAGATAAACACACAGTACAAGGCTAAGGAAGATTAGAAGAGAAGGAACAAGGAGTTTGCAGTTGGAGATGAAGTCATGGTTCATTTGAGGAAGAAAATATTCCTAGTTGGTACATAAAAAATTTGAAGATGAAGAAATTTGGACCATATAATATTATGAAGAAACATGATTCAGGAAACATGTATGAAGTGGAATTTCCAAGTGGGATTCATGTCTCACCTATGTTTAACATTTTAGATTTGATAGGGTATCCTGAAGGGGATAAGGAGTAGGAGTTGGAAGAAGCACAGTGGAGTGTTCCAACATCGACAATAGATATAGAGGAAATTGAAGAGATCTCAGACAGCCAAGTGGGATGAAGCACCAAGAACAACTAGTACAATGAATATCTGGCAGAGTGGAAAGGAAGGAAAATCAAAGATTCAACCTAGTTGTCTGAGTCAAAAAATAGTCATCTTGGTTTTCCTCTAACTCTTGAGAAGTGATGGAGTCACTTTTCAAATCTACCCCGACTGTCTAATGTAAGAGTATTTGGGAAAAAGAGAAATCCTGCATCACCTTTTATGTTTTTGCTTGATCGAATAAGGCTGGTCATACTTCCTTGGGGGGACTTTAACATATCAGCGGAACAAACCTACGAGTCCCAATGATAGACCGACAATGTTGGTAGAGGAACCTTACAAATGTAGTTCATTGGCATGGAGTTCACTTTTCGGTGAGATGTTATGCCCCGTCTCCCCAATGGTCTAATCGGTGTGTCTCAGTTCCATCGGTGGAACCTTCTATGTTGTTTCCCTGATAACCTGATGGATCCCTCATTTTCTTGTGATCATCATTGAAAATCCCTTATATCAGCAGAAGGTGGCTTGTGTTCTCCTTGATGGAATAAAATGTGGTGTCGATGTAACATGATGGTATCAGAAAAAGTTGAACTAGAATCTAGGTGATATACCAATAACAATAAGTACATGAAAATATTCAATGATAGAGATGGCGAGTTCAGCCACAACACATGGTGAAATGATATTGGATATTTCACATCATTGTTTTGAAACATAATTTCATTGGCTAGTGATGATTACCATATGATGACTCAAATTTCCTGAATGTTGATTGGATGATGAATAGTACTATGCCAGGAATAGTTGTTTTGAGGTTGGGCCGACATATAGGAAAAGCATACTATATAATGAGATAGCTCGAGAGGGGAAGGGGCAAAAGAATAGCTCATAGAGCGATGGTAGGATTTGAGTTCAAATTCAGATATACTAGATGGTAGATGCATGTAATAAGTAGCTTGTAACATGGCATGTTCTCTATAATTTGTGTTGATCAGTAATAAAGATCATATTTTCTGAGCAAACTTGGTTGTTCTATGTTGTTCTAGTTTGTAAGGGGATTCCCCTTCATCACAAAGTCTCAAAAAGATGTAAGTATCATAGCATAAATGTTCACTAAGTCAAAGCATATCATTACTCAAGGTATTGAATAAGTCCATCGACATCAATAGCAACTCAAATGCAATATAAGTGTCTCATATCGCATGGAAAAAAGAGTGAAAAATGTCTTTCACAAAATAGTCACAAGCTATTTTATCAACCTCTTAAAACATAGTCTATAATTACTATAATCGACCTCATTTATCATAGTCTTTATCAACTATAAACAACCTTTATAAATTGGCTTCTATCAATATAAGTGATAGTTGATTTCTATTAACTTATATAATATGTTAAATATATATTATTATATATATAATATATATCAAATGCATATATATATTTAAATACCATCATGTATTTATATATCTATGTATGTATATAACTGTTAATATATATTTATATATTGTAAGCAAATAATGTAAGCATACATTCGATATATATATATATACATATATATAGTGTAGTAAAATGCATACCCTTGCATTTTCACAATTGTTTGGGCCTGCCTTGCTTTATTTATCCTTATTTATGTCTTTATTGGTCAAATTTTTCATTCGCAATCATAATGAGTTACATCCTTTTCTGGCTAATCCTGACAAGCATCAATGGATAAATGATAATTTAATGATTCTAACTGTGTGTCCCTAATTTTTGGTTCAGGACTAAGATGCCACCTAGGGCATCTTTGTTCCCCAAAGGTCTTGGGACGAAAATTTCAAGGCACCTCAAATGGGCCACTTTTTGGAGTCTGTACCCCACGTTTTTAGCCTTGGGACTAAGACGCCACCTAGGGCATCTTAGTCCCCCTTAAGGTATTTTTCAGATTTATTTTCAAATTATGGCAGGATTTAACCTCCTTTATTTAATGAATTCATATTTCAGCTTGGTGTGGTTAAATTTTCGAATATTAAGCATCCATAAGTATAAATACAAGGTTCATTCATTCATTCCAATCCAAGTCTTTTGTGAGAGCATTCATCATAGCATAATTGAGTTCACAAGAGCATTCAAGAGAAATTCATCAAGCATTGGGAGCCATCATTAAGATTCAAGCATCATATCAAGGATATTGTTGCATCATGTTTGTTTTTGTACTAACATTTGTGATGTAGGGTTTATGATTCAAGCAAGTGTTTCATTCAAGTTCAACATCATTCAAGCAAGAGTCAAGAAACACATCCATTGTAGCCATTTCAAGCATATTTGTATATTTCATAACAAGGGTTTGAAGAGTTGCAACATAGTATTTTTTTCATTCATCATTTCCCTTCATCATTTCCCTTCATCATTTCATTTCATTTCAAGGTTAAACTACCAACAAGTGGTTTGACCAAGGCAAACCCCCATTCACTAACAATCAACAAGTTTTTTCCCCTCTTTTGTTTTGGTGATTGTAGATTTAGGTTGAGGACTTGAAGATCATTTGAAGTGTAAAGTTGCAAAGTTGTTATCTTCACAAAAACTCACCTATAGGCTAAATCCAAAAGTTTTAGAACCTAGGATCAGAGAAGAAGGAAGAGCAGACATCCAACCTTAGGACCACATTCAGAGATTTTAGAAATTTAGAATGAGACTAAGTCACCACCTAGGGCATCTTAGTCCTCCTAAGGGTATCTTTCAAAAATTCTTTTAGATCTGGTTTCGATAGCCAAAGATTTTGCGTCTACCCCAAAAAATAACAATGGGACTAAGACAATAGCAAGGGAATATTTTTCTTCCATAGCACTTTTTGATAGCTTCTTTTCATTTTCAAAATCCTCATTAAATTTATAGACTTCCCAAGTACATGCATCCTAACTTTTTGTTGCATAATTTCATCATTTGCATCCTTCATTTAGCCTTCATTATTAGGTTTTGTGAGTTGAATGTCAACTTGTCTTTTCCAAGCTTTTTCTTGGTGGTGAACCCCTCAAAGCTTAAAGAACTCCTTCCTTGGTCTTCCTTGTTGAGCATTGACTCACCCTTTGGGGTTGATAGTTAGTCCAATTTGGATTCCTAGGATCTCCTCGAATGACAATTAGGGAATAGTGGTATTTTATAACCTAGGCCATAAAGTACCATTTTTCCCTATTGTTAATTTTGGTGAACCCAACATTCTTAGAGCATTCATTTTCTGATTTGGAGTTCATTAAATTCCTAGATCTAGGTTGCATTCATTCTTGCATTGCATCTTGCATTAGTGAATGTGCATCTAGGGTTTCTCATATTTGAATTAATGAAAGTGCATATAAGTTGCATTTTTTCTTTCTTTCGTCATCGTATCTCATTGAAAAAATGAAAAAATGCATTGTAAATTATCCAAATTGCATTTAGGAACATTGTTATTGCATTCAAAATTGAAAAAAAAATGTAGTCACGTTTGTATTCAATTGCTGATTATTAGTCACTTTTTCTTGCATTCATTTGCACACTTTTCTAGTTCTAAACATTATGTCCCTAGGTAGGCAACCTGAGAACACTATAAACAATCCAAATCTTGTTATTTTTCTAAAAAAAACCTCACTAGGAATAAAACACCCTTACTAGAATCTTAGTCCCTCTGTGGGTTTCTAGCTCAGAAACCTCTCTATGTTGTTTGCTTCCTATTTCACTTTCCGGGACTTCAAAATTTCACTAGTAGGACCAAGATGCCCTTACTAGCATCTTAGTCCCAGTTGAGTTTGAAGCTACAACTTTCAAGGCTTAAATCTTCCTTTTTGTGCTTCCTAAGGGTATGTGCAGGATCATGTTGGGCTAAAAAATGGCGATATGATGGATATGTGTAGGGTATGTGGCTGATGACTTTTTTTTTACCCAAAATTGATGAAACAAAAGGGTTTTAAAGGGATATTCTTAGCTTTCCACAAATATAAATTATTCTTTAGTTTGAATATAATAAATAATTATTATTTTTATTTTCTATTTGAATTACGCTAAAGTTCTAATTGATAGGCTTATTGAAAACATCTATAGCTTTCAAACGGTATCACATTTTTGAATCAAACATGCGTCAAATTCTATGCTTCACATACTATAGGATTAAAAAAAATGATTTCATGAAGTTTTGACCAAGTTAAGGTGGTCAGACAAACAAGTTTTTATATTTTTTAAATTTGTAATAAAAATTTCATAATTAATTATTTACCTAGAAAAAATTACAAAAAATATGCATCACATCGAGACATGAGTCCTCTACTCATATCTAAAATCTTATAAAAAATATTATCATTTTATTGTGGTTAGGGTGTTCGGACAAACACCTACTTATTTTTCCCTGAAATTTAAGTACTACTACATTGAAATTTCAAATTTTCACCAAATAGATTTAAAAATAAATAAGCCTTGTAGTTTAGAAACTACATTCAATTTGCTACAAATTCTATTCTTACATATTTTTTAAATAATATAGATAACTTTTCAATTTTTACATCAAGTTGCCTAACTCTGATTTTTCTAAATGTTTTGCCACTTAAGGGCTATTTTTTTCCATGATGATCTTGCACATACCCCTAAACCTCCCCGGTAGCATTTACTATAAGTTTGGAAAGTTTTGGGAGAATCTATTTTATGCATCTAGGTAAAAAACATCAATTTAGGGCTCTCATTTTTTAAATGATTTTAATTACAAGCATCATTAGATCTAAAAATGCTCACATTTCTGCAACTTTGAATAATATGGATAAAAGTACTTTTCACTTTTGCATGTACAATGTTTACATTCATAAAAATTTTCATAAGTTTGATAAAAGTGCTTTTCATTTTTGTATATACATTGTTTTGCATTCTTAAATTTTGCATACATTGGATAAACATGTTTTGCATCTTTGGATATACATTGCTTACATTATTAAAGCATTGCATGAGATGGTTTAAAAGTGCTTTTCATTTTTGGTCAAACAATGTTAGTACCTTACCTTTCTAGGAGCGCTAAGAAAAAAGTTCATATCCCTCCTATGAGAATGTTTTAGTGAAAGAGAATACAACTTTGGAAAATCCTAATGGACATATTCATTCTTCTCCTAATATCTCTTCTATTTGTGAAGAAGATATTTTGGTGCTAGAAGAACCAATCAATGAGAGTTTTGAGAGTCCTAGTTGTTTCTCTTCTCTTACCTCTCTTAGTGAACAAGACATTGATGAACAAGAAGAAACAACCATAGGTAATCATGACAACCACATAACCATCGAAACTTCAACTATTCTACATTCATCTCCCAACATCTTCACCTCTTGTGATAATGTTCTAGAGGATAAAAATGTAAGTGAAGATATGTTGGTGTTGGATAATCAAAACTATAAGATCTATGACAACCCTCTTTTTGATCCTTCCCCTACCTATCCTATTTTGGAAGACATTATAAGATAAAGGAATGAAATTGTGGATGATCATGATAATTACATTTGTTCTTCTCCTAGTATCCCTCCTAGTTGTGAGGAAGATGCCTTGGTGTTAGAAAATACAACCAATGAAAGTCATGAAGAAAACATTCTTGAACAAGATAATGACATCATTGATAGGAAAGACAATTCAACCATTAGTGAGACCCCTACTTGTGATAAATTCATCTTGGAAGAAGGAACCTTTGAATGTCACGAAAATCTAGTTTGTAGTTCCCCTAAAAACTCTCCTACTAGGGAAGATTTAATGGCGGAAGAACATGAGAACATTGACAATAGTAATTCCTTAGATGAAGATGATGAAGTAACATTAGACTCCTCTTCACTAAGAGATCACAAGGATAAGTCTTCTAAGGTTATGCACATTAGATACCCCTTGGAGTACTCTCTTCAGCCTAAACTTATCATTTATCCACCCTCTCAAAAACCACAAGTTCAAAACAAACACGTCCTTATCCTCGAACTACCTAAGAACAATGTTTCATAGCAACCAAGTTATAATACCATTGCTCATACATACAAAACTAGGAACAATCCACAACCAAGACAAACACCTTCAACACCCCTCCCATTGCCTAATCCCATTTTCCCTAGTGCTTCCTATTTAACCTCGCATAGTGGGAAGGAGTATGATCTTGTTGAACAACTTAAGCATAATCCTACAAAGATATCCCAATGGGGCTTGATTCATAATTCACCTAATTATCACACTATGCTTCAAACAGCCTTGCAACAAGTTGTGGTTCCCTCTAGTGCAAACCCGAATGACATAGCAACCATGATTCAAGGGATAAACACTAACATTTTTTTCCACCAAAGTGAGCTCCCTCCTTTGGAAGTACAAAAACAACATGATACTTTCATGATCATAGCTCAATACAATAGCACAGGGATAAAATGAACCCTTGTTGACAATGGCTCAACATTAAATGTGTGTAGTGTAAACCTTTTGGATATGCTTGGTGTTGATAAATCAACAATCCAATATGTATCTTTATCTATTAGTGGCTTTGATAACATGGGAAAGCAATTGCTTGGGGTGATCATATTACCTATTAAAGTCGACAAAGTTACATTACCAACTCCAATCCATGTTATGACTAGTGATATTTAATACAATCTTCTTTTAGGAAAACCATGGATTGATGAGATGCATGTTGTGCCCTCTACCCTTTATCATATCATGAAATATGTCTATAACAACAAAGTTTATACAATTAAAGCTGATCCTTAACCATATAGTTGTTTGAACATTGAGAAAGGCAAACAAAATCCTTTGAAAACATTGACACCAACTATGCAAGTGGAACCCATGCAATGAAAAGACAAATAAAAAAATATTGAGGAAATTACAAAGCTATTAGAAGATGACTAGGGTTCCTTAGACTTTGAACCAATATTCATGGGAGAATACAAGATCATAAAAAAATTATTCATACAAGGGAAAAATAAAAAGTGATAATGTCAACACAAGATTCAAAAGACTCTTCAAAAGCATCCACTTCAACCACTTTAGAAGAAGAAAAGACATGGGTAATAATGCTGAGGATCATCATGGAAAACTTAAGCCCTTAAGTGAAATGAAAAATGAAAAAAAATTAGAGTTAAACTTGGCGTAAAAATTTAAATAAGTTATCTATATTATTTCAAAAATATAATAATAGTAGAATCCATTATGGAATTGAATGTAGTTTCTAAACAATAGGTTTTATTTAAAACAAAGAATCCCATTTGGTGAAAATTTGAAATTTCAATCTCATTAATTACTTACTTAAATTTTAGGGGAAAAATAAAATTAGGTGTTTAATGCGGCCACCCTAATACTGATAAAATGATAATATTGCATAAGATTTTTAGATATAAGTAGAGGACTCATGTCTAGATGTGATGCATATTTTTTGTAATTTTTTCCAGTAAATAATTATGAATTTTTTTTTATTACAACTTTTTTAAAAGTATAAAATTATATGTATGACCACCCTAACATGGTCAAAACTTCATGAAATTCAATTTTTTCTTTTTAATGAAATCATATATAGAATGTGAAGCATAGAATATGAAACATGTTTTAGATTAAAAAAATGTGATACTATTTGAAGCTATAGATTTTTTTCAATCAACCTATCAATTAGGACTTTAGTCATAATTCAAATAGAAAATGAATAATAATTATTTATTAAATTCAAAGTAAGCATAATTTATATTAGTGGAAGTTGAGAATCTCCTTTAAAAACCTTTTTCATTTCATCAATTTTGGGTTCACCAAGAAAATGTAAATTGACCCTAATGCCCTGCACATACCCATCATGTGCATGCACTTTTTGGCCATCCTTGATCCTAGCACATGCCCATACACAGCAAACTTTAATGCAGAAATGACTATCAGCAACCATAGAATCCAAAACAAATGAAAAAGATTTATGGAGAGGTTATGAACTTATGAGGTAACTTGGATATAGTGGAAAATGATCTGGTGCTAGAGAACAAGGTATCCATGTCCCCATCAATCATAACATGCAAGAAACAACTCATGGTCTTGGTTATTGTCCTTTGATATAGAAATAAACTAGCCTTTACTTAATATCAACACTCCCACAAAAGATTCCTCTAAACCGAATTTAACAGTAATGTATCTTGAGTTGATAGACACTAGTGGTCTTTATTATTATGTCCTTTGAAGAAATGAAAACAACAAAGAAATCATCGGCTGTATTAACATTAATGTCATCAAAAGCCTCATTAGTTTGTTGTTTATACTCATATGTAAAGGAAAGTACAAAATTTCTGAAGGAACGGCGTAAGATTTATGACAACTAATGCAGAGAGATATCTTTGTCAAAAATAATGGAACATCCTCCTTTTTGCTCGAGGGAGAGTATCTTATTTGCGGATATACGAGGATGGATTTGTGATCCCTCCCTCCGGGGCAGAAATAAATTTTTATTACAAAGAATTCATTTTGTGCATATCATAGATTTCATGGTCATTCTACTAATGAATGTAAAGCTTTGAGTAATAAAATCCAACATCTTAAGAAGTTTGGTGCTCTTCCTTATATGGGGGCACCTAATTCATCTAATTGATACTGATTTTCACTCTAGCATGTTTCTCATCAATCATCTCGGCTCATCTTTGTCCTGCACTAAGTTGGGTAAAGGGGTTAGATGCTTTCTGTAATCCTCGTATGTCACTTATGATTTATCTCTTTTTGGCTAATTAGGCTACCTTTCATGTGTACATATAAGAGCAAAGCTTTGGGATGTAAGGACAACATGCCTTAGAATCAACTCATGTGTGAGTGTAGATTTTGGAGCAACCCCTTTCCTTTCATGGCGTAGCTTATTGGAAACATATTACTTGGCATAAGCTTTGGAGTAGGCTCTATGTTCTTTTCTACTTTAAAGAAACGTTTCTTAGCAATGGTGTTAGAAGAGCACTATAAAGTGGGAGCATACATGCGACACTCTGTTTTATTTGTGATGTGTTCTTCTTGTGATGCTTTCTTTTTCTTAGGTGGTTTTTACGTTATTTTTGATTTCCTTTGAGGCGTGAATGGAGTGTTGACTTTTTCTCTCTTGAGACATTAAGCTGTGTTCCATAGGATGGACTTACGAACTAGAAAAATCCCTTCAAACATCCCTCTTTCTTGTTATTTTGCATTTTGTACCTTATTAAATTCATGGAGGTATGGCTTTGATGTGGTCCCTTAGGGCTCACCTAGTGAACAACTAGATTCACTAGCCCTTGTGAGAATGTATTTTCTTTTTGTCCTTATCATGATCATGGGGGTATAATGTTGATATGGATTGCCAGGGCTCACCTAATTGGACTACAGGCTTTACTAGCCCTTGTGAGCATCGCGTTTTGTTTGCATAGTGGACCAGCGATGTTCCTTGTAAACCTTTTTGGATAAACAACCTAGATCCAATCCACAACATGTTAGACCTCGATTCGAGCTTGATCAGCCCATTTTTCTTTTTTTTTTCCTTGTTTCCTTTTTTCTATCTTTGATGGTGTATGTTTTGCTGATTTGGCTATGGCTTCATATATCATTAGTAAAGTGTGTTCCTTTGCGCCTTATTTTGGTTTGCCATATGATCTTGATCTTGGGAGCTTGGCCACCCTCTTGATTATTTCCATCCTATCATACTAGCATTTGTACATTTGAGCCCTTCTTGATTGCTTGGTTGGCTTCTTTAGTGTGAGTTTGAAGCAAGTTCATCCTCTCACTAATATGGGGGCTAAATGTAGTGTAGGAAAATGCACACCCTTGCATTTTCACACTTTTTTGGGCCTGCCTTACTTTATTTATGTATTTGTATGCCAATTGGTCCTATTTTTTTCATCCACAAAGCCACATGATAACATCATTTTCATTTAATCCAACAAGCATCAATGGATAAAAGAATAATTTAATGATTATGGTAGTGTATCCTTGGTTTTGGGTTAGGACTAAAACACCACCTAGGGGAGTCTTTTTTCCCCAAAGGTCTTGAGACCCTAATTTCAAGGTACCTCAAATGGGCCACTTTTTGGATTATATGCCCCATGTTTTTAGCCTTGAGACTAAGATGCCACCTAGGGTGTTTTAGTCCCCCTTAAGGTATTTTTGGGATTTAATTTCAAATTATGGTAGGATTTAGCCTTCTTTATTTAATGAATTCATATGTTGGCTTGGTGTGGTGTAATTTTGGGATATTAAGCATGGATAAGTATAAATACAAGACTCATTCATTCATTTCAATCCAAATCTTTTGTGAGATAATTCATCATAACATAATTGAGTTCACAAGAGCATTCACTTGAGCAATTCACCAAGCATTTGGAGCCATCATCAATACTCAAGCATCATATCAAGGATATTGTTGCATCATGTTTATTTTTGTGCTAACATTTATGATGTAGGTTTTATGATTCAAGAAATTGTTTCATTCAAGTTCAACATCATTCAAGCAAGAGTCAAGAACCACATCCATTGCAACCATTTCAAGCATATTTGTAGATTTCATAACAAGGGTTTGGTGAGTTGCAACATATTATGTTTTTCATTCATCATTTCCCTTCATCATTTCATTTCATTTCAAGTTTTAACTACCAACAAGGGGTTTGACCAAGGAAAATCCCCATTCACTAACAATTAACAAATTTTTTCCCCTCTTGTGTGTTTGTGATTGTAGATTTAGGTTGAAGACTTGAAGATCATTTGAAGTGAAAAGTTACAAAGTTGTAAAGTTGCATTGCAATGTTGTTATCTTCACATAAACTCGCCTATAGGTCAAATATAGAAGTTTTAGAACCTGGGATCAAAGAAGAAGGAAGAATAGACATCCAGCCTCAGGACCACATTCAAAGATTCCATAAATTCAAAAATGGACTAAGTTGCCACCTAGGGCATCTTAGTCCTCTTGAGGGTATATTTCAAAAATTCTTTTAGATCTAGTTCTAACATCCAAAGATTCTGCATCTGCCCCAAAAAATAGCAATGGGAATAAGACAACAGTAAGGGTATCTTTGTCCTCCATAACACTTTTTGACAACTTCTTTGCATTTCTAGAATCCTAATTGCATTTCTATATTTTCTAGGTACACACATCCTAACTTGTTGCATAATTTCATCATTTGCATCCTTCATTTAGCTTGCATTATTAGGTTTTGTGAGTTGAATGTTAGCTTGTCTTTTCCAAGCTTTTTCTTGGTGGTGAACCCCTCAAAGCTTAAAGAACCCCCTCCTACGTCTTCCTTGTTGAGAATTGACTCACCCTTTAGGGTTGATAGTCAATCCAATTTGGATTCCTAGGACCTCCTCGAATGAAAACTAGGGAATAGTGGTATTCTATAACCTAGGCCATAAAGTACCATTTTTCCCTTTTGTTCAATATATATATAATATATATATAAGAGTACATGCAACATAGTATATAATAAACACATTATATTGAATGTATATTTATATATATATGCATGTATGTATGTATAAATATATATACCTTTATGTACACATATATGTAGGTATATCTATATCGATGCATCTATATGAGTGTGTCCATCTGCCAATGTATGTGTGTATCGATATACATATACATATGGATACGTGTATATACTATACATATATATATATGTGTGTGTGTGTGTGTGTGTGTGTGTTCACATGCAATTCACATACAACCATTCATGATTACCATCATATTGATAAGTGTTTACGTGTGGTACATCTATACAGGTGCATATACATGTCATTAGATCCTCTTGACATGTATGTGACTATATATACACATATACTCCCCACTTGTCAATATAATTGTAATAGTACAAGAAAGATCTCAAAAGCTCAATAGATAAACATCACCCAATAATGCATACAGTAGTAAACAAGACTCTCAAATGTAGAAATATCAACTAAGGATGACTTACCAACCACCCACAAAATGACTCAACTTAATCATTCTAATGTGGTGTGTGTATATGCTCAGATAGTTTACTTTTACCAGTTACCTGACCAAGATCTTCTCCTAAGTGATAATTTCCCTCTGCTTGGAGGAATGGAACACATACCTGCATCCACTAACACATGTGCATGGAAGTCAATTATTCACAACATATGCAGTATATATAAACATCTCCAAAGTTAGAATAATAATTCAATAACCATCCATTCATGTATATGCAATATTTCCCCATGAATAACATCAACTGAGATAACATTCATATTGATAACAAGGTACAAGCATAATTTATTCATCTCTAGAATTCGCATTGCATTCATATTTACCCTATGTAGTAATAGTAAATAGTAACTACACAATTGGGGTGTAACAATTTTATTAGTAAGAATTAATGTAAGGAGACAACCTAACCTTTTTGATTAATTAAATAAATCATATTTAATTAATTAAACTATCATCCCACATCCACCCCTTAATTAATTAAATAAAACAATTTTTTTAATAATAATCCTAAAACCCAAAATCATATTGTAATCCCCCGCTAATAAGATAATCATATCCCATCCACAATTGAAAATTAAAATAAATACAAGTCACCAATCCAAAGTAAAGTCAACATTCAATCCTATTCATCAAATCAACCAAACTAATCCTAGCCACCCATCTCCAACTACCTTCAATCCATATTAAAAATAATTTTTCATCCTAACTACTCATCTAATCAAGTCAATCATAGTCCTCCATTCACCATCCACTAGCATTTAATCTATCCTCATTATCAAATTCAATTTTTTTCACATGAAACCCTAGCTATGTATCCTAAAAAGAATTCAACCCTCTATCTATTCTCATAAATCAAACATTTCATAAGCCATTTTAAAGAATACGATTGGATCCAATAAGTTATGTTATATAATTAAGCAACTACATTCAACTTCCACCATCAACCAATCATTTAGAGAACAATTAGGTTATCAAAAGGTTTATGTGGTAAAAGGTTTTATGCTATTTCTCATTATTCATATTCATTTTTCTCTATCAGACATGCATGCTTGATATAAGGTAGGATTCTTGTTTAATGTTTGTTTCCTACTTGTTTCCCCTATATTTTAGTGTTCATGTTTTAACACACCTAGAGGGACCACATCCCAAGCTAACTTGCATGTTTACTAGGTCATTTTGAGTATATTTTATATAAATTTCTATGTCAACTTAATGCCATTTATAGTTTTGCACAAGTGATCTATCAAATGACATGTTTTTCATCTCATGGAATAGCTATGGACTATTGATGCATTTTTATTGTAGAAAATGATTGGAAACCTAAGCCTCGCCTTGTAGCACAATCACACAACAAAGTAGCTTACCTGCAATTCAAGTGGCAAATATAAAATCTAATTAGTGCAAGTGTTTTATGAGCTAATCTAGTTATGTGGCATAAATACAACTAATAGTGGAAAAAATATTTCACCTAGTAGTGCAAGCACATCATTCAATAGTTTAGGCGAACTTCTTAATAACATAGATACTTCCATGAGATCTAGTAATATCTCTTTAACATTTTCACACCAATTTGTAGCCACACAAAATTATTGTAACATTTTTGTATTGACTTTAGCATTTTTTCTTTCTGAAAATTGTTAATATCATATAATCAATATAAGAAATTTTTATATTAGAGTATATGCACTTTGTGTGACATATACAATTTATGCACTTAGGGCTAGGCATTTTCTTGAGTGTTTATATCTTTCTTGCTAACTATAAACCTTGTTGGTGTGTATCTCAATCATTTGTGCCATTTACTTACTAATTATTACATATCCATCTATTTAAAGACAAACCATAAAATAAATAATGAATCGTGATTGGAGGTTCATTTGTAGAAGACAAAAAATCTTAAACCTTTTTCACACACCTTTATTTTCTTAAGGAATACATCTTATTTTTTATAAAAAGGGGGTAAAAACTTTATTGAAGATCATAACGGAGCATTAAATCAAAGCAAAGGGCCAAAGCCCTGGGGAACCCAAAAGATACAATTAAACAAAGCAAGAGCCAATCATCATCCATCATCAATCTCATCTCTATCCTCCGCAATAATCCTTTCCAGATCATGGCGGAGCTCCTAGGAAATTTGCTCCCACCTCTCAATCTTCCAGCCATCAAGATGCTCTGAAGCCCATTTCGCCAAGCAATCTGCTGCCCTATTCCACTCCCTCTTAATATGGACAAAAGAAACCACCTCCATCAAGGAACTAATCCCCAGAATCTGCTGCACCATCCTAGCCAACTGCCAACTGACATCATCCACCTTCCATGCATTAAGCAAATTAACCAAAACTTGTGAGTCAAACTCACAAATAACCTTTTTCCACCCCAAAGCATAGGCCTGTTCAAGAGCGAAAAGGATCGCTAGACCTTCCATAAGGTTGACAGTCTACATCCCTTCATAGACAAAGAAGAAGAAAACCACCGTCCCCGGAGAATCCCTACCAACTCCACCAATTCCTACAGGCCTAGGATTTCCCCTTGAGGAACCATCAGTATTAATCTTCAGAATTCCAACATGAGGGGGAAACCATTTACCCATTCGCATCACCTTCTTCTTCACCTGCCTTCCTCTTCAAACACAAGCTAAAGCCAAAGACATCTCTCGAAGTCCTAGTCTCTCCACCTTCTTAGCATCCTCTTTCTCCAAGGGCTACACCACCTCACACTTCGCTTCCACTGTCTTTCGAATCATGCCCATAATTCTCTGCCAAATTTGTTGAAAAACCATCTTTTCACCTCGAAAGATTCTATGATTCCGCTCCAACCAAATCTGCCAAAGAATGAAGGTAGGCCCAACATACCACACGTCTTGTAAGAAAGATGCCATAGCGGGAGGTCTGCTAAGACTACTCCAGAAATCCACCAAGGAGGAAGCATGAACACAAGGACTTTTCCAAGCTTCCCACCAAAAATGCCACAGCCTCAAGGAAAAGGAGCAATGAAAAAAAAAGAGAGCAGAATCCTCCCCATTCCCACACAAAACACACATGGATGGGCCCTAAAATCCCCTCTTCTGAATATTGTCCCAAGTCAAACACTTCTTCCAGGCCAAAGTCCAAATGAAACAATTACACTTTGGCCAAGAAAACTTATCCCAAACTCTCTGCCACTAATGAACCTCCACCACATCCAACTTGTGGGATAAAAGGACCCGATAGCCAGAGGCAACAGTATAAACACCCTTATGGTTGGGAGACCAAGATAAAACACCACCATCCGGGAGGGAGCAATAGCTCCTGCTAGAAAGGATGCTTTGCAATTTCGCGCACTCCTCCTCCATACCAACCACAGGCCACTCCTCAGGATTCTTCCACCTAGCCACCATCAACTGGCCATGAGAAGACATAGACTTGAAATCTTTCACCCTTTCCCAACCAGCCACAATGAATTTTTGACAAAGGGGCAACAGGTTAGGAAACTGAGAGACAATAGGGGGAAAACCATCCCAAGAATCCAACCAAAAGTGAGCCTCTAACCCACTTTTGCAAATCCAAAACAAACCATCATTAACAAGAGCAGCCCCTTTCTTGAGCATACCCCAAATCACCGAACCTTTCCCCACCAAGGGATAGCGAGGAATATCCATCTAAGGGATCCCCGAGAAATACTTATGAGATAAAATCTTGGCCCAAGTTTGATCCTGCTCCACACACCACCTCCAAAACAATTTAGCAACAAGCGCTATCCCAGAAAAAGATGACTGCCTTAATCCAAAACCCCCATAATGCTTCGGGCTACAAACAATCTCCCATCTAACCAAACTCCATTTGGAGGATGATAAATTACCTACCCATAGAAACTGTCTAGTTAAAGCATCAAGTTCCTAAACAAAACCAATTGGGGCCACCTGGAGCATACATTTATAAATGGGGAGAGTCTGAACCACAGATTTGATCAGCTAAACCTGACCAACAAAGGACAACCATCTATGGGTCCAATGGTTAACCTTTGTCTGAAACTTATCCAAAATACTCTGCCATGATTCCCTGGGCATCCTTTTGATAGAGATAGGAATACCAAGATATGTCAGAGGAAGGGACCCAATCTGAAACCTCAAGATATTAGCAATCCTCCTCTGGATAGGACCAGGAGTATTGAAGAAGAAGATGGAGGACTTATCTTCATTAATCAGTTGACCTGAGGCAAGAAGATAAACATCCAACACTGCATGCAAATTTGTAGCCTCCCTAATTGTAGCCATACCCATCAGTGCAGTATCATCCACAAACTAATAATGAAACTATGGGGGAATATTTCCTCCCCATTGACACCCCTGAATGAGACCCATCTCAACATTCCTTTTCAACAACTAGCCAAGGCCTTCAACAAAAAGTAAAAATAGATACGGAGATACCTGGTCACCCTGACACAATCCTTGGGAAGCACAAAAAAGCTCTGAGGGATCACCATTAATTAAAATGAGGATATATGATAACAACTCAAAACCCATTGGGCATTGTGGTTGTGTATTTTCTCCTCTCCTTTTACAGGGGCTCACAGGGATCATAAACAACTTCACTTGAATTTTTGAAGGAACCTTATGTATGCTCTCCTCACTTCTTAGGAGACACAGGAGATCAAAGGTGTTTACCTTCTTTAGTTTTTTTATGGGATCTATTTTGAATTTCATCACAAAATAGTGACTCAAACACTCATGTTTCATGAGGATATACACATTGGTAGGAAAATCAAAATGATTCTCCCTTCATGGTGCATTATTGTTTATGGATTTAAGCTTGCAATAAAATATACAACTTTTAAGTGAAAGAGAGTTGGTTACTCTCTCGTACTATCCTT
The DNA here is from genome assembly GCA_007258455.2 of Sequoia sempervirens. Classification (NCBI taxonomy): domain Eukaryota; kingdom Viridiplantae; phylum Streptophyta; class Pinopsida; order Cupressales; family Cupressaceae; genus Sequoia; species Sequoia sempervirens. The sequence goes on along the minus strand of VDFB02086081.1, from coordinate 8,902,858 downwards.
AAATAGTAGAGCCACCAACCATTTGGTCTTTAAAGTGCATTGGTAAGAAAAACTATCCCTAGGAATGTACTCACATTGTACATCTAGAAATAGATTAGTAGGCTACATATGCTCTCCTCTCATGTCCTAGGATGACCTTGAGAATCAAAAGTGGTCAAGGCACGGATCTATAGGCCATACTAGGGAAGAACTTGATGGTATTTAGCACCCCTTTGGCGCTTCGTTATCCTAAAATTAGGAATTTTAAATCCATCCCAATTTTTTATAAGCGGCTTACTTGCTTAGGTTCTGCTTCTCTTCGGAGTTTAGACCCATCATCAAATATGATTTGCACATATTTATCGTTTTTGTCAGAAGTGTAAGAAAGAAATTTAGCCAAGTGAGACCAATTCTCGTGCATTACATCATGAGTAGTTGAGCGTAGATGTGGTATCACATGATTGGTTGCTTTTAAGATCAAAAACATACATTTTGTTTAATTATGGGTAGTCAAATCACAACTATTGGACATTATATAAATGACTATTGGGTATTATATGTACGATTGGGTGCACGACTATTGGACACCGCACGACTATTGGGCCCTCTCCCTATTCACAATTGTGTCAAAGTATATTTATGGGAATACAAAATAAAACACTCCTACTTTAATAGCTAGGATGTTCTCATGTTTTCTTTTTCATATTTCTTATAAGTTGAACCTTTACAAGTCTAATCAAGTAAAGAATAAGAAATCATGATCCCCCTTTTTAGACAACCCATAGATCTCTTTGACTTTGATGATGATGATCTATCATTGCTGATCAAGATGAATATCGTGAGGATTATAATATTATGGATCAAGATGAATATATTAATGAACACCTTGATGATATTATATCTAGTAAGTTTTTCATATTATATCTAGTAAGTTTTTCATAGGATTTATTCACCTAAGAATAAACCAGCAAGAGCCCTTGGAACAAGAAAATCTTAGCACTAACTATCTCATAAACCTAAGTCAGAAACCTATTGGTCATCTCTATGGAAAGAGAAGCACTCCATTAGATATATCTAACAACAAGAAAAAGGTTCCTTGATTAGGTACCTTATAAGCATAGGATCCAAACTTTCCTCCAACTATGACTTGTAATACCTAAGTGGGGGAAACCTCCCAAATCAAGAATCATACATGGCTAATACTCATCCATAAAATACACCAAATGTGAATTATTGGTTTATTTAATCTATATTTAAAAATTATTAGATGAAAAATAAGTTTATGACTTAGGTTTACGAGACAACCTACAACACAACTTCCCCAACTATTTCGAGATCCATTGTGAAACTACTTGCCCATTAATAGTAGGTGGGATGAAAAATAATATAATGAAGGGACAATTGCAAGTGCAAGTGCAAGGCAATATTATTTCCAATAAACCATCTCAATAATGATGGGAAAGGAAAATAAAAATTATACATAAGTTGTTAATATTTTCATCTATTTTAGACTTTTTCAATTTTGGACTTTATATTGTTCATGAAATTCACTTTTTCTTTTATATTTTAATTTTTTAATATAGGCTTGGGATTTGATGAACTAAGTGCATTTTTTTATTATAAAATTGTATTTTATAATTTTAAAATTTGTTAAAAAACTTTACAATTTTAAAATTGTTAAGCTGTATAATTTAATCATGGCTAAGAATTGATATTCTAATTATGAAAGAAAAATTATTTAGAGTGACATTTATTTTTTAAAGATAAAGATATCAAAATTTTAAAATATATATTAATACTTTCTTTTTTTATACTGCAGTCCCCATGACCCAGCTTGGCAGCCCAGTAGCCCTTACCTTGGGTACTTGAGGTGAGCTAGGGTGAGACTAGTCCCTTGTGGGTGAGATCACCTACCCACAAGAAGTCCCACCTCTTAACCCTAGGAACGGAATCAAACCCAAGACCAATGGAGAGAAAACCTACTGCCCAAGCCAACTCTACTACCAGTTCAGGCTATATATATTAATACTTTTAAATTTTACAATATTTCATGTTTGTATAAATTATAATTAAGTATTTTTATGTAGATGATGCTATATTTATAAATTCCTTGATTGAAAATGTGAATCCTTGAGATTAAAAGATGTCTAGTATATGTTAATTTATGTAGCTTGGACAAGTGTCTCCATTCCCAAGAAATTTAATTATTTAATTAAATTTTTTGGAGACTTCTAGAAAGGAGTTAGTTGTCTAGATAATTATTTATTTAATTAATTGATTCCTCTAGAGACTTCCAGAATCCAGTTAGTTAGGGTTTGTTAAATTCTAATTAATCTTAGCCATGGATTGAGATTAAATCATGGTCATTGGTTTTTCAATGAGAATAGTATAAAAGGGGATCAATGGGAATTTGGAGAACACACACTTGAGAAGCATTTGTAGTGATAGAAATTAGTTTTGCAGTAGTAGCAAGAGTGCAGTGATAGCGTTGTGGACAACAACAATGAAATTTCAGCAGGAGAAATTGAGGGAGAATTTTGGGAGAAGAATATTGTCGGAGCTTTGCTAGTAAGAGGAAAATAGTTTATGTATCTCTTAATTTGATAAAGTTTAATAAAATTCCTCATCTATAGTACTGGTTTTCCCTTCAGGGTTTCTCCAAGGACAATTTCTCCAAAAATATTGTGTTTATTATTTTGCATATTTTCTTTTCTATTCTTGTGATTTTATTTGTGAAGTTGTAGTTGTATTATTTTTCAATATTTTTTGTGAATTAATTTTTGACAATCAAATAATCTATATTAGATAGGAGATTAATAATTAGTAATTGCAGTAGAATTTTCACATGGTATCAGATCTGATTTGAGGGTATAAAAAGCTTAGCACAGGCACATGAAGGAAAAATAGAGGGTCTATAAAACCTAGTTCTACCTACTTAGAATTATTATTATTATTTTATCTTTTGAGATGGCCTTAACAAGTTTCTAGAAGAGAATGGGATCAAGGAATATGTGACCAATGTTGTAGTTGTACCTAAAGATCCAACACAACTCTTAGCATATAAGAAGGAAGAGGCCAAGGCGAGGAGGCTAATTCTTGATGGTGTTAAGGACCATATTGTTTCACATATTGCAGAGTTAGATATAGTGAAGAAGATGTGGGACACTATTCTGAATCTATACTAGAATGCTACCACTAACCACCAAAAGTTGATTCTCAAAGAAAAGTTGAGGAATACCCAGATGAACAAGGGAGAAGACATTACAAGTTACCTCACCAGGCTTAGACTTGTCAAAAATGAGTTGGAAGTTGTTGGAGATAAACCAGATGATGATGAGATAGTATGAATAGCCCTAAATGGGTTTACTAAGTAGTGGGATGTCTTTGTTCAAGTTATCAATGGACGAGACACCTTACCGAGTTGATAAAGTTTCTCAAAGGATACGAGTACTTTGTTACTTTTATTGATGATTTCTCCAAGAAGGCCTAGATATACTTCTTAAAGACCAAGGATGAGGTTTTCAGTCACTTCCAAGAGTTCAAAGCTCTTGTGGAGAATTCGACATGCAGTAAGATAAAGGTTCTTCGGCCAGAAAATGAAGGCAAGTACAAAGGGAAAGATTTATGTACTAGGGAAGGAATCAAAATAGAGTGGACTGTTCCTTACAACCCACAATAGAATGGGGTTGCTAAGAGGGAAAATTGGTCTATATCAAAGGCAGCAAGGGATATGTTGTATGACCAAGATATGCCACATTATTTATGGGAAGAGACATGCAATAGAACAGTAAACATACAAAACTTAGTTCCACATAAGGTATTGAGAAAGATGACACTAGAGGAGGTGTTCTCAGGGAAGAAGCCAGATGTTAGCCACTTTAATACATTTGGGAGTTTGGCATATTGTCACATTCCAAGGCCTACATGCTCCAAGTTAGATCAGACTATAGAGAGGGTAATCTATTGGGTATAGTGAAACCTCAGAGGCATATCTGATATTTATTCTAGGGGTCAAGAGGATTATAGTTAGGCATGATGTCAAGATCATGGAGGACAAGGAATTTAGGAGGACTAGAGATTTTCTAGCAGATGATCAGAGTGAGCAGTGAGCAGAAGCTCTAAGGATCGTGCAACTAGATCAGGGGAAACGAAGCTCAAATATAGTTATTAGTACGATTATAGGCTCAAGTGTTAAGAATTCGTAAAGTATCAAGCAACAGATGCAACAAATCCAAGAGATGTATCAGGAAGACATGGAGGTTGATATTTCATCCTCTACAGTTGGTAATAGGAACCAATAAACACACAGGGATACTCAAGAGCTTGTGGGAGCTCCTAGGATGGGTAGTAGACAATGGAGACAACTAGCTAGGTATAATAATTATATGGAATTAGTTAGTTAGTTGGTAGACAGTGATTCTTCTAGCTATCAGGAAGTTGCACAACAATAGGTGTGGCAAGATGTGATGGTTGAGAAATACACCTCAATAGTGTAGAACGATGTGTGGGAGGTTGTACCATAATAGCAGATAGGGAAATGGTTGGATCATGCTAGATCTATAATAACAAGCATAGTGCAGATGGTGGCATTGAGAAATACAAGGCAAGGTTCATGGCCAAGGGGTTCTCTTAGAAGGAGGGAATAGACTATGATGAGGCATTCCCCCAGTGGCCAAGTATACTTCTATACGAGTCATGATCTCACTTGCAACACAAATGGGGTGGCAGATCCATCCAATGGATGTCAAGAAGGTGTTTGTTAATTGTGAATTGGTAGAAGAGGTAAACATAGAACAACCAGAGGGCTTTGTAGCACACAACAACAAAACCCACATGTGCAGATTGAAGACAACTTTGTACGGACTCAAATAGGCTCGTAGGGCATGGTATGAGCACATTGATAGATACTTGCAGTGTATGGGATTCGTGAAGAGTGAAGCAGATGCTAACCTTTACTACTTGGTAGTTGGGGGTGAGGTTCTCATTCTTGTTCTATATGTGGATGACTTATTTTTAATAGGATCACTAGGGATTGTAAAGGAGTGCAAGAGGGACCTTGTAACAAAGTTTGAGATGAAGGATTTAAGGCTTATGCATTACTTTATAGGCATGGAGGTATAGTAGACAAATGCATAGATTTTCTTTGGACAAGGAAAATATTGCATCGAAATCTTGAGGAGGTTCAAGATGGAGGATTACAGAGTCATGTCTACACCTATGACATGAATTGGAAGAAAGTAGACTCATCTAGGGAGAAGCATGTAGACCCTACCTTATGTAGGTTGTTGATTAGGTCTCTCATGTATTTGGTCAACACCAGGCTAGATATATCCTTTGCAGTAAACTCCCTTAATCAATTCATGGTTGAGCTGAAGAGAGTGTATTAGACAATGACAAAACATGTGGTGCGATATTTGTGTGGTACAATCGAGTATGGGATTAGATATGCTCAAGGTGATGGTATCAGGTTGATAGGCTATACTGACATAGATTGGGTAGGTAGTACAGCAGACAAGAAAAGCACTTCAAGTTGTTGCTTCAACCTAGAATTAGGAGTTGTCTCCTGGTATAGCAAGAAGAAGTTTGTGGCTCTAAGTTTTGTAGAGGAAAAATATATAGCAGCTAGCATGGCGACATGTGAGACTATTGGCTTTGAAAGTTATTGGTATCCTTGTTTGGTTAGAGGGCTGAGACTATGGTAATACACTACGACAATCAAAGTTGCATCAAATTGTTTGAGAATTTGATGTTTAATGATAGGTCTAAGCATATAGACATTAGATATCACGTCATTAGGGATTGTGTATAGCGGGGGATTGTTTAGCTACACTATAGACCTACATATCAATAGGTAGCAGAAATTTTGACAAAGGCATTAGGGGAGGTGCAATTCATCTTCTTCAGGGGTATGTGTAGGATCATCATGGAAAAAATAGGCCCTTCAGTGGCAAAAAAAATAGAAAAATTAGAGTTAGGCAACTTGACGTAAAAATTTGAATAATTTTTCTATATTATTTCAAAAATATGTAAGAATAGAATTTGTAGTAAATTGAATATAGTTTCTAAACTACTAGGTTTATATTTTTTTAAAAATCTATTTGGTGAAAATTTGAAATTTCAATGCAGTAGTATTTAAATTTCAGGGAAAAAATAAGTAGGTGCCTGTCTGACCACCCTAACAACAATAAAATGATAATAGTTTTTTATAAGATTTTAGATATAAGTAGAGGACTCATGTCCCGATGTGATGAATATTTTTTTGTAATTTTTCTAATTAAATAATTAATTATGATTTTATTATAGCTTTTAGAAACATAAACCGCACCGACTACCTTAACTTAACCCAAAACTATGAATTTCAATTTTGGCTATTTTATCCTATAGTATGTGAAGAGAATGTGACAATATTATTTTAGATTCAGCAATGGAAAACCTATTTGAATTAGATGTTTTTCAAATCAAATTTATCAACTGACTTTTAGTCGAATTCAAGAAAGAGCATACTATTTATTAAATTCAAAGTAAAGAGACATATATTAGCGGAAAGTTTTATAGTCTCCTGTAAACCTTTTTCCGCTTCTACCTAATTTTAAAGGTGTCGCTTCATTAATACACCCTATAATTCATGATCGCCACTTTTTGGCCCATCATGAGATCTCATTGTCTCCCAGAGCAAGTCATGCCTGTGAACACCTTCCTACTGCAGAGAGAGTAAGTTAATTATGACTGCATAAGTACCCACTTCCAAAGAAATTCTAATTATTTAATTGAATTTTTCTGTATGACTCCAGAAACTATTAGCTGTCCTATAACATCACTTACAATTCCCCCAGAGCTCCTTAATCTAGTTAGTTAGGGTTTGTTAGAGTCTAATTAATCTTAGCCATTGATTGAGATTAAATCATGGCCATTGGTTTTTCACTGAGAATAGTATAAAAGGGGATCAATGGGAATTTGGAGAACACACACTGGAGAAGCATTTGTAGTGATAGAAAATAGTTTTGCACTAGTAACAAGAGCACATTGATAGTGTTGGGGATAGTAGTTGTAGAATTTCAGCAAGAGAAATTGAGGGAGAATTTCTAGAGAAGAATATTGTCAGAGCTCTGCTAGTAAGAGGCAAGCAGTTTATGTATCTCTTAATTTCCTGAAATTGAATAAAATTTCTCATTTACAGTACTGGTTTTCCCTTTGGGGTTTTTCTAGGGACAATTTGTCCAAAAATATTGTGTTTATTTTTTTGCATATTTTATTTTCTATTCTTGTGATTTTATTTGTGTTATTTTTCAATATTTGTTGTGAATTAATTTTTGGCAGTCAAATAATCTATATTAGATAGGAGATTAATAATCAATAATTGCAATAGAATTTTCACAATATAGAAATAGATGGTTAAGATTGATTTGGAGAAAACTTGCTAAAATTTTGCTAGCTTTTAAAAGAAAATAAAATATGAATGGTCAATATTAAGTGTAAATGGATGGTAGAAATTGATTGAGATGATTGATTTTTATTTACTTATTATATTTTTATTTAATAATTGTGAATGAGTATGTGAATGATCAATAAGACTTTTTTTTTAATTTTTTTATTTATGTGATTTGGATATATGATGTGAAAATATTTATTTGTTTTGAATAAATAGAGAAATAATTAATTAACTAAATAATAAATAATAATTTAGTTAATAAGATAATATGATAAAGGAGTATATTTAGTAGTATGAAAATAAGAATTATAGATAAAAATAGTATACAATGAAATAATATTCAACATGAAATATAAATATCAATTTTAAATGACTATAATAATGATATATATATATATATATTCTGAATAATTCTAATTTGATTTATTTCTTTACAGTTTTTAATTATAATTTTTATTTTATTTAATATATAAAAATAACAATAATCAAATAAGTGGGTCAGTCTGTTGGAATGATATGGGTAAAGGAAGAAAGCTATTGGAAATGGGAACTGGATGGCTGATTGGAAATGGAAATTTTGTCAGATTTTGGGAAGACAGGTGGCTTTTTAAAGAACCTTTAATCAGAATAGAGAAATTTAGTAAATGGATGAATGATTGTAAAAAGGAATTTGGAGTCATGGTTAAAGATTATTGGAGGAACAGAGATTGGGTTGATTTGAAGACCATTAGTCAGGATCTTGGCCCTGTTCAGTCGGCTTTCAGAGCCCTTAGACCAGCTCAACACCAGGTGGAGGATATTGCTATCTGGTTAGACAACCCGTCTGGTTTTTTTTCAGTTGCCTCTGCCACTTCTATTTTGGTTAGTAATATGGAGCCTCCTCCCTTCTGGGCTAAGGCTTGGATTAATCACTTGACTCTGAAAATCAATATTTTCTACTGGATAATGCTACAGAATAAGATTCTCACTATGGACAATCTTGGAAAAAGAGGAATTCAATTACCAAATAGGTGTTATATGTGCAGGAATGAAGCCGAGACTGTTAATCACCTTTTTCTTCATTGCCATTTTGTGTTGAATATTTGGGATAAATTTCTGGGGCTTCTTGATTTGGTGTGGATTTTCCCTGCTTCTGTCGAAGATTTTTTCAATCAATGGAAAGCTCCCTCAAAAAATCCTTTTGTGAGAAAGCTATGGTCTTTTATTCTTCCTTTTGTGTCTTGGAATATTTGGAAGGAAAGAAACAATAGAGTGTTTAGGGATAAAGAGATGTCAGAAGGGGACTTGTTTGCTAAAATTGTAAGGGCTATAAAGGAAATTTTCTCTTTAATTCCTGGAAAAATGTTCGAGAATGCTTTCTGGTCTCCTTTTGATGTTGCTATGGCCGAAAAGTGGAATTCTAAATTAGTTGCGTCAAATGTACTCAAACCTGGAGTGAGTGGGAGAGATAATGCTAATTGGTCTATGCCACCTTTGGGCTAGGTGAAAGCCAATTTTGATGGTGCAACTAAAGGTAACCCTGGGAAAGCTGGTAGTGGGTGTGTGTTAAGGGACAACACGGGGGCTTTTATTGCGGCTTTTGCTGTGGACATCAGAATTCAAACTAATCATGTTGGAGAAGCAGTTGGGGCTTTTCATGCAGTCAGCCTAGCCCTCAAGATCAACACGAAACATATTTGGTTGGAGGGTGATTCCTTGAATATAATAAATTGTATTCTTGGGCTTACCCCCCCTCGTGGACCATTAAAAAATGGATTGAAGACACGAAAACTTTATTAAGCAAATTTGATAAAGTGAAAGTTTCCCATGCCTATAGAGAAGCCAATAAGGTGGCAGATTTCTTCGCCAACGAAGGGGTTAGGAAGGGTGGGGAAAACACGTGGAGGAAGAATGACAACCTCTATCCTGAAGTGAAAGCGCTCATTTATTATGATTCAGTGCATGAAAGAGAAGGAAATCTTAGTCATAATGAAATGGATAAAGAACAGGTACATCGATTTCATTAGATTTGATGGGACCGACGTCATTTTCTTTTTTAAGAAGGGTCTGCGGCACGCTTTCTCGGTGTTCGACAAAAAATACCTAAACAGGACCCAGGGCAACTGTTTAGTGTTTGTTGACAGTGAGCTGATTATGGGCGGAGAAAGAAAACGAGCGGAGCTGAGCAATTTCCAGGAGCATAGAAAGAATGCTAAAGCGTGGGAAAGAATTGAAAAGGGGGGTTTAGTCCCATATATGGAGAAGCTCCATGGTACGGATGAGGGGATACTGAACTATTTTGTTAAAAACTGAAAAAATAGTGAGATCGTGTTGTTTGGCAGGAATGTTAAGCTAAGTGAGAACTTAATAGGTGAGATAACAGGTCTTTCAACTGAGGGTGTTAAATTCTACTAGGACCGACGATTCTCTGATGAAGCGGTCATTAAATTTCCCAAAAAAGATAAGGAGAAAGCGAAGATGGTGAAGGTTGCTAATAGCTACTTTGATGTGGAGTCCATCAAATCTATTTGGAGGAAAGTCTTAAGAGTTGTTATGGAATATATCATGGTTGACAGGCGCTTTACCAGAGTCTATGGTTACCACTTTGCCATTCTGAACCATTTCCAGCATAAGGTTCGTATATCTCTGCCTTTTTACTTATTTTCTTCTCTGAAGAATTGCCTCGATGATGTGGAAAGAAACCCTAGGAGGAATGCTATTATTCACCCTGGTCTTGTTAGGCTCATTTTTGAGTATTTTCAAAATTTACCTGCTTTGCCTAAAACTGTTGATATTGAAGAGTTGACCTTACAGGAGATGTAGTATGCAGTAGGGTGACCAACCCCCGCCCCCCAAATGTTCTTCTTGTTGCCCCTCATCCTCCCGTCGCTCCCTGGGCCCTGAGCCTGGTTCGGGAACCTTATGGTTCGCCTGCCTGTTCCAAACGACAACCTCTACATGAGTGCCCTAGTCCAGGTTTTACCTCCCCACCCTGTCTTAATCCCCAGCCGTCTCTTGGTTGCCCTACTCTAGGTTTGTCCCCAGGTTTGAAAGGTAACCCTATTATGAAACTCATTTCGTATTCAGGGAATTCAATGGAAATCCTCTCTAAAAAGCCCATGGTCAGTAAGGAATCGGCCCCTAGTGCCCCTGCTTCTGGTAATTTTGGGAATGATCATTTTGAGTCCCCTATTCAGGATGAAATTAATTCTGCCCTGAATAAGCTTAAGCCTGAGGATTTGGTTAGTATAGCGGAAAAAAGTATGGATGGCCTTTTTACCGTTCTCAAATGGACCCAGAAAGAAATCTGTAATTTGAAAGGTCATGTTACTGATCTCAGCAACAAGGTCATGGATTTGGAGCAAAAAATCAGTTGGAATAGTAGAGATAATGATGAACAGGAAACTCCATTACCGAGGAAAAGACAGCAATTACAGGAGGATAGATTGGCTAGCATCGAGTGCAGCATGTCCAAGATTGAACAAAACATCAGGGCTACTGTTGCTAACAATCACAAAATTGCAAGGCATAACACCATCATCATCAATGTGATGGTGGAAAAGCTTGAAAAAAACAAAAAGGGTTCGCTGGTTGTGGATTTGGATGCAGACAGGGGAGGCAGCAGATCGGCTGGTGAAGGGATTTTGACTCGTACCAGGGCTAACATCAAGAGGAAGACCCCGACTTCATCTCATACGGTCCAAATTCTCAAGCAGGGGTTACAGGACATGCAGAATGTTGAAAAGGAAGCCGAGGATTTACTAAACACCTTGGAGTAATGTGTTGTTTTGTTTGCTGGTTTTGGGCGTCCTTTAGAAACTCATGGTTGCCGCTTCGTCTCCTCCTTTTTGGGCATGAATCGCTTGTTTTGTACCTCTTTGTTTCTATCTCTTTTGCTGCTTAAATCCTTAGGAGCCAGTCCTCAGAACCTTGTTCTTTTCAAAACAATAATCAAATAAAGGCATACCAAGAAAATAAAATAAAATAAAATAATTATAAAATATCATTGGACAAGGAAGATCCGGAAATACCCGCGCAAGCATAAGAGGTCGTGTCACGCCCATTAAAGGAAACGTAAAGAACGCTTCTTCCTCACCAAAATTCCTCGGTTGAAATGGTTGGTATAGTTCTGCCGGAATGCCGCGCTGAAACCTGAATAATATAAAGTCTCTATTAGAAGCCTCGACTAAATGCCGTCGCCTTTTCTGTTTGTTTTGCCAATCAAAGCGTTATTCCCATACCCCCATTTTAGCCACAATACAAAAGAGATCTTTAAAACCCAAGTGCGCATTGTATAATTGATGTCCACTCAATTCCCACTTCAAGTATTACGAATAAAGTTTACCATTTGTGTCTCCTCGAGAAGCCTCCCTTTGTTATAAATTCTGAGAGTTCTAGGATTGTTATAATGACACTCAACCAATTTTGAAAGAGCATAAAATATTAAATTGTTTCCTCCTTTACTAACTTCACCATTAAAATTACATAATAATTACATAATAAACAAAAAGAAAGTAATAAATAATTGAAATTCAAGAGAACCAATCTTTATAAACATTTGTGTATTTTGATTAAAAAAAGTTAGTAATGCTAAAGGTGAAACTGAGACAAAACAAAAATAACAAGTAAGAATTAGAAAATGCATCTACAAGAGCATAAAATGTTGAAAACTTGTCATCTGTTTCCTCGAGGTAATCTAGAAGTGTTTGTTGATTTATAACATCTAAAAATTAAAGACATGATATTTTCATAGTCCATAAAGATAGGGTTTGTAGCTTCTATATTTAACTATGTGAACAATTTTTATTCATCAATGTTTGGATCACATTACATGATCCAACATCAAGATGATAAGCAAGAGAAAAGAATGTAATGTGATCCAGAACATTTATGAATACAAATTATTCACATAATTCAATTTAAAAATTGCAAACTCTACATCTAAAAATCTTAGAAAAATAACAAACTAGTGTGACCATAAAGAGAGTTCCTTAATAAATAAGCACTAGTGGTCCATAGATGTTTATATATAAAACATGAAGTTCATAAATTAAAAGGTAAAATATGTTACGTAATGAACGAATTTTAATTCATGTAATGGTAAAATTTGTATGTACATACCATTTTTATTAAGTTTTGTGTCTATTTTAAAGGGAGTGTTTTGGTACATAGACTCATTGATAAATTTTCCTTGGTATTGCGTAAAACTTGGGTACTTATCCCTATGTTATCAACCTACCTCATTGCACATCTTCTTATACACCTACAACTTATCTTATTTCACAAATTCATATGCATTTATACATTCACACTATCCACTTATTTACCACTCTTATGGGCACACTCCTTCTATGTGCACATCATTCACTAAGATCTATCTCTTTTCTATTTCAAGATTATTTTGTAATCGTGAGCTCATCCTCATATTCCAAAACTCATCCTAAACAAATATAAAAATAATAATTTAAAGGTGATCAATTTCTCACCTCTACCCTTCTTATCTAGGACTAGCTAAACACAAGTTTGTGTAATATATTTTTGTCCTTGTAAATAGGTCACTGTAGTGTAAAAATATGTACTCCTTTATATTTTCACACTTTGTTTGGGTCCCCTCAATTAAATTGGACTTAATTATAACTTAATAAGCCATATTTTACATCTACAAGCCTAATAAATTACATTTTCTAAAGGGGAAACCTGACAACAATTAATTCCAACACAATTAATTACCTTGAGCAATGTGTGTTCTAGCCTTGAAGCCCAAATTTAAAATATGTTTTTAGTAGTATTTTAAGGTCCCCAAATTCAAATTTCAATGTCGGCTTGTAATGTTTAATTTTTATGAAATTAAGGATAGATACCTATAAATACAAGGGCATTTTATCAATTCAAGTCTAAGGAAAATTATCTAGCAAGAGAACTTTCACAAGAGCAAAGATTATGATTCAGTCAAGAGCATTCAAGAGAAGATTTATCAGTGATTTATTGTAGCAATCTTGAGATCTCAAGCATCATGTCAAGGCATTAAATCCATAATGCATTTTTTTGGAGCTAACATTTTGATGTAGGTTTCAAAGATCAAAGTCAAAGATTCAAGTAAAGGTTCAAGTATTAAGATCCACATCTATTGAATCCATTTCATGCAAGATCAAGATCAATATTTCAATCCTCCAAAGGTTTATTCAAGGGTTTGGCGAGTTGCAACATAGCAATTTTTCATTCATCATCCATTTCATGTTTCATTATTTCAATTCAAGGTTTAATTACCAAAATATGGTTTAACCAAGGAAAACCCCTATCCACCTAAAGAAAATATTTTTCTCGTATTTGTGAATGTGTAGGTTTATAGTTCGAAGAAGGATTGAAGACCTCAAAGTTGCAAAGTTACAAAAAGATGTCATATAATTTGTTCTCAAGCCATGGAAACTCACCTATAGACCTTCTTTCAAAACATCCAACATTGAAACCTGGATCAAACAAAAGCTACAAACTAATACTAGAGGATCCTGAGAGTTGAGTAAAACCTCTACATAGAGACCCATTTCCTATGGGTGAATGAGTCATAGAAAAGATCTCATAAAGCCATTCTAGTGATACCTATACACACCCTCCTACCATTTCCAGATATGTCAAAAGTTTTTGGTTTATGTCTGTATTATGCTATAAATTGATGATTCAAGTTTGAATGGTCATAATTGAATTGATTTATTATTTTTAGTTTTTCTCCCAAAAATGTTGTTTAAGCTAATACCCCCATCCTCAATCATAAGGAGACCAATAGATCTCCCCATTGAGTTGATTCACCTAAGGGTTGTAAGTCAATTATTTATGGAGAGCTCTTTTCCTAATGAAATAAAGGAGAATAGGTCCATTATACCATCTCATATTTAGTATTCACCCCCAACCTATTTTCCTTTGCTTCATTTTGGTGAACTCGGCTTTGTACAACAAAATTCTAAAATTTGGGAATCTATTTAAACCCTACATATAGGATTTTCATTACTTTGCATTGGATTGCATTATTTTTCATCTCATTTAGGGTTGTTAAACTTGCATTAGTTTGCATATCATTTAGGGTTTTAGGTTTACATTTTGCATCCTTTAAAATCTAAAAAAATAAAAAACTTACATGCATATTACATTGATTTTGCATAATACTTGCATATTAGTGTACTTTTCATCATTCCATTCAAAAATTGTGTCAAATTTTAATTTTAAAATTTTTCATATTGTTCATCATTTGTCAATCATTTCACTAGAATTTAGACAACAAAATCTAGAAAATCACACAAAACCCTAATTTTCGTAACCTGAGAATGAGGAAATGCAAACATAAACCTAGTAAATGGATTTTCGATGCTTTGCCATGTATAAGTAATCATTCACCTTTCGAGCGGTTCAATAAACAACTTTTCGGAAGAATTTTGTAGCCACACTTCCTTAGATTCGTTTGAAACTGAATATTTAATTGCTTGAATTTCTATTTTATGCATTAATTCTAATCATCCATTTAGTTTAGGCATTAAAAATTGTAAAAAAAATTGTTGCATTTCAGATCCATCGAACAATTATTACATCATTTTTTCATTACAAAATTATCTTGTTATCATAATTCATGTTCTATTTTTAGATTTTATTGAATACTCTAAGAAGTTGTTACAAGCATATGAATATGAAGTCCTCTCCCCTCTTTTCTTGTTTTTCATTGATCCCTCTCCCCCTATGTGTGAAACTTAGTGAAAGAGAATACAACAATGGAAAATCATGACAATCAAGTTTGTTCTTCTCCCAATATCTCTCATATTTGTGAAGAAGATATTCTAGTGTTAGAGGAAAACATCATTGAGAGCCATGAAAATCCTATTTGTTTCTCTTCTCCTACCTAGGAAAACATTATTGAACAAAAGGATGTTATTATTGATAAGTAATAAAATCCAACCATTGATATCTCCCCTACTTGTTATTCAAATTTATTTTAGAAGATCCAACCATTGAATGTAACGAAAATCTAGTTTGATCCTCTCCTAAAAACTCTCCTACTAGGGAAGATATCATGGTGCAAGAGGATGATAGTATGGATACATGTCCTTCAAACAATAGTAATGTTTCTTCCTGA
>VDFB02086081.1:8865494-8887255 GCA_007258455.2 Sequoia sempervirens | reverse complement strand
CATGAATAACATCAACTGAGATAACATTCATATTGATAACAAGGTACAAGCATAATTTATTCATCTCTAGAATTCGCATTGCATTCATATTTACCCTATGTAGTAATAGTAAATAGTAACTACACAATTGGGGTGTAACAATTTTATTAGTAAGAATTAATGTAAGGAGACAACCTAACCTTTTTGATTAATTAAATAAATCATATTTAATTAATTAAACTATCATCCCACATCCACCCCTTAATTAATTAAATAAAACAATTTTTTTAATAATAATCCTAAAACCCAAAATCATATTGTAATCCCCCGCTAATAAGATAATCATATCCCATCCACAATTGAAAATTAAAATAAATACAAGTCACCAATCCAAAGTAAAGTCAACATTCAATCCTATTCATCAAATCAACCAAACTAATCCTAGCCACCCATCTCCAACTACCTTCAATCCATATTAAAAATAATTTTTCATCCTAACTACTCATCTAATCAAGTCAATCATAGTCCTCCATTCACCATCCACTAGCATTTAATCTATCCTCATTATCAAATTCAATTTTTTTCACATGAAACCCTAGCTATGTATCCTAAAAAGAATTCAACCCTCTATCTATTCTCATAAATCAAACATTTCATAAGCCATTTTAAAGAATACGATTGGATCCAATAAGTTATGTTATATAATTAAGCAACTACATTCAACTTCCACCATCAACCAATCATTTAGAGAACAATTAGGTTATCAAAAGGTTTATGTGGTAAAAGGTTTTATGCTATTTCTCATTATTCATATTCATTTTTCTCTATCAGACATGCATGCTTGATATAAGGTAGGATTCTTGTTTAATGTTTGTTTCCTACTTGTTTCCCCTATATTTTAGTGTTCATGTTTTAACACACCTAGAGGGACCACATCCCAAGCTAACTTGCATGTTTACTAGGTCATTTTGAGTATATTTTATATAAATTTCTATGTCAACTTAATGCCATTTATAGTTTTGCACAAGTGATCTATCAAATGACATGTTTTTCATCTCATGGAATAGCTATGGACTATTGATGCATTTTTATTGTAGAAAATGATTGGAAACCTAAGCCTCGCCTTGTAGCACAATCACACAACAAAGTAGCTTACCTGCAATTCAAGTGGCAAATATAAAATCTAATTAGTGCAAGTGTTTTATGAGCTAATCTAGTTATGTGGCATAAATACAACTAATAGTGGAAAAAATATTTCACCTAGTAGTGCAAGCACATCATTCAATAGTTTAGGCGAACTTCTTAATAACATAGATACTTCCATGAGATCTAGTAATATCTCTTTAACATTTTCACACCAATTTGTAGCCACACAAAATTATTGTAACATTTTTGTATTGACTTTAGCATTTTTTCTTTCTGAAAATTGTTAATATCATATAATCAATATAAGAAATTTTTATATTAGAGTATATGCACTTTGTGTGACATATACAATTTATGCACTTAGGGCTAGGCATTTTCTTGAGTGTTTATATCTTTCTTGCTAACTATAAACCTTGTTGGTGTGTATCTCAATCATTTGTGCCATTTACTTACTAATTATTACATATCCATCTATTTAAAGACAAACCATAAAATAAATAATGAATCGTGATTGGAGGTTCATTTGTAGAAGACAAAAAATCTTAAACCTTTTTCACACACCTTTATTTTCTTAAGGAATACATCTTTCTTGTGTTTCATGTTTGTTTTAAAAAAAAATTATGTTTTTATGGAATAGTTTGTGTATTTTCTCCTCTCATACCACAAGGAACTCACAAGGATCAAAAACAACTTCACTTGCATTTTTGAAGGAACCTTATGTATGTTCTCTCCTCACTTCTTAGGGTGATATTGGAGATCAAAAGAATGTGCCACCTTCTTTAGTTTTTTTTATGGGATATATTTTGAATTTCATCACAAAATAGTGACTCAAACACTCATGTTTCATAAGGATATACAAATTGGTAGGAAAATCAAAATAATTCTCCCTTCATGGTGAATTATTGTTTATGGATTTAAGCTTGCAATAAAATATACAACTTTTAAGTGAAAGAGAGTTGGTTACTCTCTCGTACTAGCCTAGAATAGTAGAACCACCAACCATTTGGTCTTTATAGTGCAGTGGTAAGTAAAATTATCCCTAGGAATGTACTCACATTGTACGTCTAGAAATAGATTAGTAGGCTACATATGCTCTCCTCTCATGTCCTAGTATGACCTTGAGAATCAAAAGTGGTCAAAACTTTGAGATCAATAGGCCATACTATTCACAATTGCATCAAAGTATATTTATGGGAATACAAAATAAAACACTCCTACTTTAATAGCTAGGATGTTCTCATGTTTTCTTTTTCATATTTCTTATAAGTTGAACCTTTACAAGTCTAATCAAGTAAAGAATAAGAAATCATGATCCCCCTTTTTAGACAACCCATAGATCTCTTTGACTTTGATGATGATGATCTATCATTGCTGATCAAGATGAATATCGTGAGGATTATAATATTATGGATCAAGATGAATATATTAATGAACACCTTGATGATATTATATCTAGTAAGTTTTTCATATTATATCTAGTAAGTTTTTCATAGGATTTATTCACCTAAGAATAAACCAGCAAGAGCCCTTGGAACAAGAAAATCTTAGCACTAACTATCTCATAAACCTAAGTCAGAAACCTATTGGTCATCTCTATGGAAAGAGAAGCACTCCATTAGATATATCTAACAACAAGAAAAAGGTTCCTTGATTAGGTACCTTATAAGCATAGGATCCAAACTTTCCTCCAACTATGACTTGTAATACCTAAGTGGGGGAAACCTCCCAAATCAAGAATCATACATGGCTAATACTCATCCATAAAATACACCAAATGTGAATTATTGGTTTATTTAATCTATATTTAAAAATTATTAGATGAAAAATAAGTTTATGACTTAGGTTTACGAGACAACCTACAACACAACTTCCCCAACTATTTCGAGATCCATTGTGAAACTACTTGCCCATTAATAGTAGGTGGGATGAAAAATAATATAATGAAGGGACAATTGCAAGTGCAAGTGCAAGGCAATATTATTTCCAATAAACCATCTCAATAATGATGGGAAAGGAAAATAAAAATTATACATAAGTTGTTAATATTTTCATCTATTTTAGACTTTTTCAATTTTGGACTTTATATTGTTCATGAAATTCACTTTTTCTTTTATATTTTAATTTTTTAATATAGGCTTGGGATTTGATGAACTAAGTGCATTTTTTTATTATAAAATTGTATTTTATAATTTTAAAATTTGTTAAAAAACTTTACAATTTTAAAATTGTTAAGCTGTATAATTTAATCATGGCTAAGAATTGATATTCTAATTATGAAAGAAAAATTATTTAGAGTGACATTTATTTTTTAAAGATAAAGATATCAAAATTTTAAAATATATATTAATACTTTCTTTTTTTATACTGCAGTCCCCATGACCCAGCTTGGCAGCCCAGTAGCCCTTACCTTGGGTACTTGAGGTGAGCTAGGGTGAGACTAGTCCCTTGTGGGTGAGATCACCTACCCACAAGAAGTCCCACCTCTTAACCCTAGGAACGGAATCAAACCCAAGACCAATGGAGAGAAAACCTACTGCCCAAGCCAACTCTACTACCAGTTCAGGCTATATATATTAATACTTTTAAATTTTACAATATTTCATGTTTGTATAAATTATAATTAAGTATTTTTATGTAGATGATGCTATATTTATAAATTCCTTGATTGAAAATGTGAATCCTTGAGATTAAAAGATGTCTAGTATATGTTAATTTATGTAGCTTGGACAAGTGTCTCCATTCCCAAGAAATTTAATTATTTAATTAAATTTTTTGGAGACTTCTAGAAAGGAGTTAGTTGTCTAGATAATTATTTATTTAATTAATTGATTCCTCTAGAGACTTCCAGAATCCAGTTAGTTAGGGTTTGTTAAATTCTAATTAATCTTAGCCATGGATTGAGATTAAATCATGGTCATTGGTTTTTCAATGAGAATAGTATAAAAGGGGATCAATGGGAATTTGGAGAACACACACTTGAGAAGCATTTGTAGTGATAGAAATTAGTTTTGCAGTAGTAGCAAGAGTGCAGTGATAGCGTTGTGGACAACAACAATGAAATTTCAGCAGGAGAAATTGAGGGAGAATTTTGGGAGAAGAATATTGTCGGAGCTTTGCTAGTAAGAGGAAAATAGTTTATGTATCTCTTAATTTGATAAAGTTTAATAAAATTCCTCATCTATAGTACTGGTTTTCCCTTCAGGGTTTCTCCAAGGACAATTTCTCCAAAAATATTGTGTTTATTATTTTGCATATTTTCTTTTCTATTCTTGTGATTTTATTTGTGAAGTTGTAGTTGTATTATTTTTCAATATTTTTTGTGAATTAATTTTTGACAATCAAATAATCTATATTAGATAGGAGATTAATAATTAGTAATTGCAGTAGAATTTTCACATGGTATCAGATCTGATTTGAGGGTATAAAAAGCTTAGCACAGGCACATGAAGGAAAAATAGAGGGTCTATAAAACCTAGTTCTACCTACTTAGAATTATTATTATTATTTTATCTTTTGAGATGGCCTTAACAAGTTTCTAGAAGAGAATGGGATCAAGGAATATGTGACCAATGTTGTAGTTGTACCTAAAGATCCAACACAACTCTTAGCATATAAGAAGGAAGAGGCCAAGGCGAGGAGGCTAATTCTTGATGGTGTTAAGGACCATATTGTTTCACATATTGCAGAGTTAGATATAGTGAAGAAGATGTGGGACACTATTCTGAATCTATACTAGAATGCTACCACTAACCACCAAAAGTTGATTCTCAAAGAAAAGTTGAGGAATACCCAGATGAACAAGGGAGAAGACATTACAAGTTACCTCACCAGGCTTAGACTTGTCAAAAATGAGTTGGAAGTTGTTGGAGATAAACCAGATGATGATGAGATAGTATGAATAGCCCTAAATGGGTTTACTAAGTAGTGGGATGTCTTTGTTCAAGTTATCAATGGACGAGACACCTTACCGAGTTGATAAAGTTTCTCAAAGGATACGAGTACTTTGTTACTTTTATTGATGATTTCTCCAAGAAGGCCTAGATATACTTCTTAAAGACCAAGGATGAGGTTTTCAGTCACTTCCAAGAGTTCAAAGCTCTTGTGGAGAATTCGACATGCAGTAAGATAAAGGTTCTTCGGCCAGAAAATGAAGGCAAGTACAAAGGGAAAGATTTATGTACTAGGGAAGGAATCAAAATAGAGTGGACTGTTCCTTACAACCCACAATAGAATGGGGTTGCTAAGAGGGAAAATTGGTCTATATCAAAGGCAGCAAGGGATATGTTGTATGACCAAGATATGCCACATTATTTATGGGAAGAGACATGCAATAGAACAGTAAACATACAAAACTTAGTTCCACATAAGGTATTGAGAAAGATGACACTAGAGGAGGTGTTCTCAGGGAAGAAGCCAGATGTTAGCCACTTTAATACATTTGGGAGTTTGGCATATTGTCACATTCCAAGGCCTACATGCTCCAAGTTAGATCAGACTATAGAGAGGGTAATCTATTGGGTATAGTGAAACCTCAGAGGCATATCTGATATTTATTCTAGGGGTCAAGAGGATTATAGTTAGGCATGATGTCAAGATCATGGAGGACAAGGAATTTAGGAGGACTAGAGATTTTCTAGCAGATGATCAGAGTGAGCAGTGAGCAGAAGCTCTAAGGATCGTGCAACTAGATCAGGGGAAACGAAGCTCAAATATAGTTATTAGTACGATTATAGGCTCAAGTGTTAAGAATTCGTAAAGTATCAAGCAACAGATGCAACAAATCCAAGAGATGTATCAGGAAGACATGGAGGTTGATATTTCATCCTCTACAGTTGGTAATAGGAACCAATAAACACACAGGGATACTCAAGAGCTTGTGGGAGCTCCTAGGATGGGTAGTAGACAATGGAGACAACTAGCTAGGTATAATAATTATATGGAATTAGTTAGTTAGTTGGTAGACAGTGATTCTTCTAGCTATCAGGAAGTTGCACAACAATAGGTGTGGCAAGATGTGATGGTTGAGAAATACACCTCAATAGTGTAGAACGATGTGTGGGAGGTTGTACCATAATAGCAGATAGGGAAATGGTTGGATCATGCTAGATCTATAATAACAAGCATAGTGCAGATGGTGGCATTGAGAAATACAAGGCAAGGTTCATGGCCAAGGGGTTCTCTTAGAAGGAGGGAATAGACTATGATGAGGCATTCCCCCAGTGGCCAAGTATACTTCTATACGAGTCATGATCTCACTTGCAACACAAATGGGGTGGCAGATCCATCCAATGGATGTCAAGAAGGTGTTTGTTAATTGTGAATTGGTAGAAGAGGTAAACATAGAACAACCAGAGGGCTTTGTAGCACACAACAACAAAACCCACATGTGCAGATTGAAGACAACTTTGTACGGACTCAAATAGGCTCGTAGGGCATGGTATGAGCACATTGATAGATACTTGCAGTGTATGGGATTCGTGAAGAGTGAAGCAGATGCTAACCTTTACTACTTGGTAGTTGGGGGTGAGGTTCTCATTCTTGTTCTATATGTGGATGACTTATTTTTAATAGGATCACTAGGGATTGTAAAGGAGTGCAAGAGGGACCTTGTAACAAAGTTTGAGATGAAGGATTTAAGGCTTATGCATTACTTTATAGGCATGGAGGTATAGTAGACAAATGCATAGATTTTCTTTGGACAAGGAAAATATTGCATCGAAATCTTGAG
This sequence comes from Sequoia sempervirens, assembly GCA_007258455.2. Lineage (NCBI taxonomy): Eukaryota > Viridiplantae > Streptophyta > Pinopsida > Cupressales > Cupressaceae > Sequoia > Sequoia sempervirens. Next base: position 8,880,402 of record VDFB02086081.1, on the reverse strand, counting down.
GAGGTTCAAGATGGAGGATTACAGAGTCATGTCTACACCTATGACATGAATTGGAAGAAAGTAGACTCATCTAGGGAGAAGCATGTAGACCCTACCTTATGTAGGTTGTTGATTAGGTCTCTCATGTATTTGGTCAACACCAGGCTAGATATATCCTTTGCAGTAAACTCCCTTAATCAATTCATGGTTGAGCTGAAGAGAGTGTATTAGACAATGACAAAACATGTGGTGCGATATTTGTGTGGTACAATCGAGTATGGGATTAGATATGCTCAAGGTGATGGTATCAGGTTGATAGGCTATACTGACATAGATTGGGTAGGTAGTACAGCAGACAAGAAAAGCACTTCAAGTTGTTGCTTCAACCTAGAATTAGGAGTTGTCTCCTGGTATAGCAAGAAGAAGTTTGTGGCTCTAAGTTTTGTAGAGGAAAAATATATAGCAGCTAGCATGGCGACATGTGAGACTATTGGCTTTGAAAGTTATTGGTATCCTTGTTTGGTTAGAGGGCTGAGACTATGGTAATACACTACGACAATCAAAGTTGCATCAAATTGTTTGAGAATTTGATGTTTAATGATAGGTCTAAGCATATAGACATTAGATATCACGTCATTAGGGATTGTGTATAGCGGGGGATTGTTTAGCTACACTATAGACCTACATATCAATAGGTAGCAGAAATTTTGACAAAGGCATTAGGGGAGGTGCAATTCATCTTCTTCAGGGGTATGTGTAGGATCATCATGGAAAAAATAGGCCCTTCAGTGGCAAAAAAAATAGAAAAATTAGAGTTAGGCAACTTGACGTAAAAATTTGAATAATTTTTCTATATTATTTCAAAAATATGTAAGAATAGAATTTGTAGTAAATTGAATATAGTTTCTAAACTACTAGGTTTATATTTTTTTAAAAATCTATTTGGTGAAAATTTGAAATTTCAATGCAGTAGTATTTAAATTTCAGGGAAAAAATAAGTAGGTGCCTGTCTGACCACCCTAACAACAATAAAATGATAATAGTTTTTTATAAGATTTTAGATATAAGTAGAGGACTCATGTCCCGATGTGATGAATATTTTTTTGTAATTTTTTCTAATTAAATAATTAATTATGATTTTTTATTATAGCTTTTAGAAAACATAAAACCTCATATGTCTGACTACCTTAACTTGGTCCAAAACTTTATGAATTTCAATTTTTATTATTTTAATCCTATAGTATGTGAAGCATAGAATGTGACACATATTTTAGATTCAAAAAATGTGATACCTATTTGAAATCTATAGATGTTTTTCAATCAGCCTATCAATCAGGACTTTAGTCGTAATTCAAATAGAAAATGAGTAATAATTATTTATTAAATTCAAAGTAAAGCATAATTTATATTAGTGGAAAGCTGAGAATCTCCTTTAGAAACCCTTTCTGTTTCATCAATTTTGGGTTAAAAAAAGTCGTCAGCCACATACCCTACACATACCCATCATATCGCCACTTTTTGGCCCATCATGATCCTGCACATACCCTCAGAGATAAGTTGGGTGTCATGTAGAACACCTTCCTCGCTCAGAGAGAGTGTTAATTTATGTAGATCAGACAAGTGTCTCCACTTCCAAGAAATTTAATTATTTAATTAATTTTTCTAGAGACTTCTAGAAACGAGTTAGTTGTCCAGATAATTAATTAATTATTAATTTATTCCTCTAGAGGCTTCCAGAATCTAGTTAGTTAGGGTTTGTTAGAGTCTAATTAATCTTAGCCATTGATTGAGATTAAATCATGGCCATTGGTTTTTCACTGAGAATAGTATAAAAGGGGATCAATGGGAATTTGGAGAACACACACTGGAGAAGCATTTGTAGTGATAGAAAATAGTTTTGCACTAGTAACAAGAGCACATTGATAGTGTTGGGGATAGTAGTTGTAGAATTTCAGCAAGAGAAATTGAGGGAGAATTTCTAGAGAAGAATATTGTCAGAGCTCTGCTAGTAAGAGGCAAGCAGTTTATGTATCTCTTAATTTCCTGAAATTGAATAAAATTTCTCATTTACAGTACTGGTTTTCCCTTTGGGGTTTTTCTAGGGACAATTTGTCCAAAAATATTGTGTTTATTTTTTTGCATATTTTATTTTCTATTCTTGTGATTTTATTTGTGTTATTTTTCAATATTTGTTGTGAATTAATTTTTGGCAGTCAAATAATCTATATTAGATAGGAGATTAATAATCAATAATTGCAATAGAATTTTCACAATATAGAAATAGATGGTTAAGATTGATTTGGAGAAAACTTGCTAAAATTTTGCTAGCTTTTAAAAGAAAATAAAATATGAATGGTCAATATTAAGTGTAAATGGATGGTAGAAATTGATTGAGATGATTGATTTTTATTTACTTATTATATTTTTATTTAATAATTGTGAATGAGTATGTGAATGATCAATAAGACTTTTTTTTTAATTTTTTTATTTATGTGATTTGGATATATGATGTGAAAATATTTATTTGTTTTGAATAAATAGAGAAATAATTAATTAACTAAATAATAAATAATAATTTAGTTAATAAGATAATATGATAAAGGAGTATATTTAGTAGTATGAAAATAAGAATTATAGATAAAAATAGTATACAATGAAATAATATTCAACATGAAATATAAATATCAATTTTAAATGACTATAATAATGATATATATATATATATATTCTGAATAATTCTAATTTGATTTATTTCTTTACAGTTTTTAATTATAATTTTTATTTTATTTAATATATAAAAATAACAATAATCAAATAAGTGGGTCAGTCTGTTGGAATGATATGGGTAAAGGAAGAAAGCTATTGGAAATGGGAACTGGATGGCTGATTGGAAATGGAAATTTTGTCAGATTTTGGGAAGACAGGTGGCTTTTTAAAGAACCTTTAATCAGAATAGAGAAATTTAGTAAATGGATGAATGATTGTAAAAAGGAATTTGGAGTCATGGTTAAAGATTATTGGAGGAACAGAGATTGGGTTGATTTGAAGACCATTAGTCAGGATCTTGGCCCTGTTCAGTCGGCTTTCAGAGCCCTTAGACCAGCTCAACACCAGGTGGAGGATATTGCTATCTGGTTAGACAACCCGTCTGGTTTTTTTTCAGTTGCCTCTGCCACTTCTATTTTGGTTAGTAATATGGAGCCTCCTCCCTTCTGGGCTAAGGCTTGGATTAATCACTTGACTCTGAAAATCAATATTTTCTACTGGATAATGCTACAGAATAAGATTCTCACTATGGACAATCTTGGAAAAAGAGGAATTCAATTACCAAATAGGTGTTATATGTGCAGGAATGAAGCCGAGACTGTTAATCACCTTTTTCTTCATTGCCATTTTGTGTTGAATATTTGGGATAAATTTCTGGGGCTTCTTGATTTGGTGTGGATTTTCCCTGCTTCTGTCGAAGATTTTTTCAATCAATGGAAAGCTCCCTCAAAAAATCCTTTTGTGAGAAAGCTATGGTCTTTTATTCTTCCTTTTGTGTCTTGGAATATTTGGAAGGAAAGAAACAATAGAGTGTTTAGGGATAAAGAGATGTCAGAAGGGGACTTGTTTGCTAAAATTGTAAGGGCTATAAAGGAAATTTTCTCTTTAATTCCTGGAAAAATGTTCGAGAATGCTTTCTGGTCTCCTTTTGATGTTGCTATGGCCGAAAAGTGGAATTCTAAATTAGTTGCGTCAAATGTACTCAAACCTGGAGTGAGTGGGAGAGATAATGCTAATTGGTCTATGCCACCTTTGGGCTAGGTGAAAGCCAATTTTGATGGTGCAACTAAAGGTAACCCTGGGAAAGCTGGTAGTGGGTGTGTGTTAAGGGACAACACGGGGGCTTTTATTGCGGCTTTTGCTGTGGACATCAGAATTCAAACTAATCATGTTGGAGAAGCAGTTGGGGCTTTTCATGCAGTCAGCCTAGCCCTCAAGATCAACACGAAACATATTTGGTTGGAGGGTGATTCCTTGAATATAATAAATTGTATTCTTGGGCTTACCCCCCCTCGTGGACCATTAAAAAATGGATTGAAGACACGAAAACTTTATTAAGCAAATTTGATAAAGTGAAAGTTTCCCATGCCTATAGAGAAGCCAATAAGGTGGCAGATTTCTTCGCCAACGAAGGGGTTAGGAAGGGTGGGGAAAACACGTGGAGGAAGAATGACAACCTCTATCCTGAAGTGAAAGCGCTCATTTATTATGATTCAGTGCATGAAAGAGAAGGAAATCTTAGTCATAATGAAATGGATAAAGAACAGGTACATCGATTTCATTAGATTTGATGGGACCGACGTCATTTTCTTTTTTAAGAAGGGTCTGCGGCACGCTTTCTCGGTGTTCGACAAAAAATACCTAAACAGGACCCAGGGCAACTGTTTAGTGTTTGTTGACAGTGAGCTGATTATGGGCGGAGAAAGAAAACGAGCGGAGCTGAGCAATTTCCAGGAGCATAGAAAGAATGCTAAAGCGTGGGAAAGAATTGAAAAGGGGGGTTTAGTCCCATATATGGAGAAGCTCCATGGTACGGATGAGGGGATACTGAACTATTTTGTTAAAAACTGAAAAAATAGTGAGATCGTGTTGTTTGGCAGGAATGTTAAGCTAAGTGAGAACTTAATAGGTGAGATAACAGGTCTTTCAACTGAGGGTGTTAAATTCTACTAGGACCGACGATTCTCTGATGAAGCGGTCATTAAATTTCCCAAAAAAGATAAGGAGAAAGCGAAGATGGTGAAGGTTGCTAATAGCTACTTTGATGTGGAGTCCATCAAATCTATTTGGAGGAAAGTCTTAAGAGTTGTTATGGAATATATCATGGTTGACAGGCGCTTTACCAGAGTCTATGGTTACCACTTTGCCATTCTGAACCATTTCCAGCATAAGGTTCGTATATCTCTGCCTTTTTACTTATTTTCTTCTCTGAAGAATTGCCTCGATGATGTGGAAAGAAACCCTAGGAGGAATGCTATTATTCACCCTGGTCTTGTTAGGCTCATTTTTGAGTATTTTCAAAATTTACCTGCTTTGCCTAAAACTATTGATATTGAAGAGTTGGACGATGAGGAGACAGAAAGTAGTAGGGAGATCGAACCCCGGGCCCCCCCAGCTTGTGTTCTTGTTGGCCCTGATTCCATTGCTCCCCAGTCCTTGTCTTGTCAGAAAACCCTTAAGGGTTCTGCCCCGCTGTCTTATCCTAAACGGCAACCTCTACATGAGTGCCCTAGTCCGGGTTTTACCTCCCCACCCTGTCTTAATCCCCAGCCGTCTCCTGGTTGCCCTACTCTAGGTTTGTCCCCAGGTTTGAAAGGTAACCCTATTATGAAACTCGTTTCGTATTCAGGGAATTCAATGGAAATCCTCTCTGAAATGCCCATGGGTAGTAAGGAATCGGCCCCTAGTGCCCCTACTTTTGGTAATTTTGGGAATGATCATTTTGAGTCCCCTATTCAGGATGAAATTAATTCTGCTTTGAATAAGCTTAAGCCTGAGGATTTGGTTAGTATAGCAGAAAAAAGTACGAATGGCCTTTTTACCGTTCTCAAATGGACCCAGAAAGAAGTCTGTAATTTGAATGGTCATGTTACTGATCTCAGCAACAAGGTCATGGATCTGGAGCAGAAAATCAGTTGGAATAGTAGAGATAATGATGAACAGGAAACTCCTTTACCGAGGAAAAGACAACAATTATAGGAGGATAGATTGGCTAGCATCGAGTGCAGCATGTCCAAGATTGAACAAAACATCAGGGCTACTGTTGCTAACAATCACAAAATTGCAAGGCATAACACCATCATCATCAATGTGATGGTGGAAAAGCTTGAAAAAAACAAAAAGGGTTCGCTGGTTGTGGATTTGGATGCAGACAGGGGAGGCAGCAGATCGGCTGGTGAAGGGATTTTGACTCGTACCAGGGCTAACATCAAGAGGAAGACCCCGACTTCATCTCATACGGTCCAAATTCTCAAGCAGGGGTTACAGGACATGCAGAATGTTGAAAAGGAAGCCGAGGATTTACTAAACACCTTGGAGTAATGTGATGTTTTGTTTGTTGGTTTTTTGGGCGGTCCTTTTTTAGGGCCCTGTTGTTTTTTGTTGCTGTCGTTTCCTTTTTGGGACAGTTGTCCGGTTGTTTGTACTTTCTTTGTTTATCTCTTGTTGTTTAAACTTTGTGGTTTCAGGTCCCTGTAAAACTTGTTTTTTCCTTTTCAAAAACAATAATCAAATAAAAGGCAATAATTAAGAAAAAATAAAAAATAAAAAATAAAAAATAATTATGTAAAAATATCATTGACAAGGTAAGATCTGGAAAATACCTAAAGTAGCATAAGATATTAACATGTTCCCGCTTACGAAAAGTAATCAAGAACTGTTTCTTCCACATCTAAAAATCTGAAGAAAATTAAGTTGAAGGAAAGAATTCATACGGCACTGCCTTGCAAGAAACGAATAATTATTGGGCCTTCGATTATTCGTAGCTTTGGAATATGCTGGTCTGCCTCTTTTTTTCAAATGAATAACATGTTTGCTTTTATTAATTATAAAGTGCTATTCCATACCTCTCTTACCAGCTCAGCGCGCATCTTTAAAACCCAAGTGCGCATTGTATAATTGATGTCCACTCAATTCCCACTTCAAGTATTACGAATAAAGTTTACCATTTGTGTCTCCTCGAGAAGCCTCCCTTTGTTATAAATTCTGAGAGTTCTAGGATTGTTATAATGACACTCAACCAATTTTGAAAGAGCATAAAATATTAAATTGTTTCCTCCTTTACTAACTTCACCATTAAAATTACATAATAATTACATAATAAACAAAAAGAAAGTAATAAATAATTGAAATTCAAGAGAACCAATCTTTATAAACATTTGTGTATTTTGATTAAAAAAAGTTAGTAATGCTAAAGGTGAAACTGAGACAAAACAAAAATAACAAGTAAGAATTAGAAAATGCATCTACAAGAGCATAAAATGTTGAAAACTTGTCATCTGTTTCCTCGAGGTAATCTAGAAGTGTTTGTTGATTTATAACATCTAAAAATTAAAGACATGATATTTTCATAGTCCATAAAGATAGGGTTTGTAGCTTCTATATTTAACTATGTGAACAATTTTTATTCATCAATGTTTGGATCACATTACATGATCCAACATCAAGATGATAAGCAAGAGAAAAGAATGTAATGTGATCCAGAACATTTATGAATACAAATTATTCACATAATTCAATTTAAAAATTGCAAACTCTACATCTAAAAATCTTAGAAAAATAACAAACTAGTGTGACCATAAAGAGAGTTCCTTAATAAATAAGCACTAGTGGTCCATAGATGTTTATATATAAAACATGAAGTTCATAAATTAAAAGGTAAAATATGTTACGTAATGAACGAATTTTAATTCATGTAATGGTAAAATTTGTATGTACATACCATTTTTATTAAGTTTTGTGTCTATTTTAAAGGGAGTGTTTTGGTACATAGACTCATTGATAAATTTTCCTTGGTATTGCGTAAAACTTGGGTACTTATCCCTATGTTATCAACCTACCTCATTGCACATCTTCTTATACACCTACAACTTATCTTATTTCACAAATTCATATGCATTTATACATTCACACTATCCACTTATTTACCACTCTTATGGGCACACTCCTTCTATGTGCACATCATTCACTAAGATCTATCTCTTTTCTATTTCAAGATTATTTTGTAATCGTGAGCTCATCCTCATATTCCAAAACTCATCCTAAACAAATATAAAAATAATAATTTAAAGGTGATCAATTTCTCACCTCTACCCTTCTTATCTAGGACTAGCTAAACACAAGTTTGTGTAATATATTTTTGTCCTTGTAAATAGGTCACTGTAGTGTAAAAATATGTACTCCTTTATATTTTCACACTTTGTTTGGGTCCCCTCAATTAAATTGGACTTAATTATAACTTAATAAGCCATATTTTACATCTACAAGCCTAATAAATTACATTTTCTAAAGGGGAAACCTGACAACAATTAATTCCAACACAATTAATTACCTTGAGCAATGTGTGTTCTAGCCTTGAAGCCCAAATTTAAAATATGTTTTTAGTAGTATTTTAAGGTCCCCAAATTCAAATTTCAATGTCGGCTTGTAATGTTTAATTTTTATGAAATTAAGGATAGATACCTATAAATACAAGGGCATTTTATCAATTCAAGTCTAAGGAAAATTATCTAGCAAGAGAACTTTCACAAGAGCAAAGATTATGATTCAGTCAAGAGCATTCAAGAGAAGATTTATCAGTGATTTATTGTAGCAATCTTGAGATCTCAAGCATCATGTCAAGGCATTAAATCCATAATGCATTTTTTTGGAGCTAACATTTTGATGTAGGTTTCAAAGATCAAAGTCAAAGATTCAAGTAAAGGTTCAAGTATTAAGATCCACATCTATTGAATCCATTTCATGCAAGATCAAGATCAATATTTCAATCCTCCAAAGGTTTATTCAAGGGTTTGGCGAGTTGCAACATAGCAATTTTTCATTCATCATCCATTTCATGTTTCATTATTTCAATTCAAGGTTTAATTACCAAAATATGGTTTAACCAAGGAAAACCCCTATCCACCTAAAGAAAATATTTTTCTCGTATTTGTGAATGTGTAGGTTTATAGTTCGAAGAAGGATTGAAGACCTCAAAGTTGCAAAGTTACAAAAAGATGTCATATAATTTGTTCTCAAGCCATGGAAACTCACCTATAGACCTTCTTTCAAAACATCCAACATTGAAACCTGGATCAAACAAAAGCTACAAACTAATACTAGAGGATCCTGAGAGTTGAGTAAAACCTCTACATAGAGACCCATTTCCTATGGGTGAATGAGTCATAGAAAAGATCTCATAAAGCCATTCTAGTGATACCTATACACACCCTCCTACCATTTCCAGATATGTCAAAAGTTTTTGGTTTATGTCTGTATTATGCTATAAATTGATGATTCAAGTTTGAATGGTCATAATTGAATTGATTTATTATTTTTAGTTTTTCTCCCAAAAATGTTGTTTAAGCTAATACCCCCATCCTCAATCATAAGGAGACCAATAGATCTCCCCATTGAGTTGATTCACCTAAGGGTTGTAAGTCAATTATTTATGGAGAGCTCTTTTCCTAATGAAATAAAGGAGAATAGGTCCATTATACCATCTCATATTTAGTATTCACCCCCAACCTATTTTCCTTTGCTTCATTTTGGTGAACTCGGCTTTGTACAACAAAATTCTAAAATTTGGGAATCTATTTAAACCCTACATATAGGATTTTCATTACTTTGCATTGGATTGCATTATTTTTCATCTCATTTAGGGTTGTTAAACTTGCATTAGTTTGCATATCATTTAGGGTTTTAGGTTTACATTTTGCATCCTTTAAAATCTAAAAAAATAAAAAACTTACATGCATATTACATTGATTTTGCATAATACTTGCATATTAGTGTACTTTTCATCATTCCATTCAAAAATTGTGTCAAATTTTAATTTTAAAATTTTTCATATTGTTCATCATTTGTCAATCATTTCACTAGAATTTAGACAACAAAATCTAGAAAAATCTGCTACAAAAACCACAATTTCTAACCTAGAACAGAGAATGCAAATAATAACCCAGAAATTGGATTTTTTATTTTTTCAAGCCATGTACAAGGACCCATTCACCTTGAGGGTCCATCAAAACCAACTTTTCTAAGAATTTTTGTGGTTTTCTACACTTCCTAGATCTGCTAGTAAACCACTATTTCATTCTGTCAAGTTTTGGGAATTTCTATTTTATGCATTAATTCTAATCATCCATTTAGTTTAGGCATTAAAAATTGTAAAAAAAATTGTTGCATTTCAGATCCATCGAACAATTATTACATCATTTTTTCATTACAAAATTATCTTGTTATCATAATTCATGTTCTATTTTTAGATTTTATTGAATACTCTAAGAAGTTGTTACAAGCATATGAATATGAAGTCCTCTCCCCTCTTTTCTTGTTTTTCATTGATCCCTCTCCCCCTATGTGTGAAACTTAGTGAAAGAGAATACAACAATGGAAAATCATGACAATCAAGTTTGTTCTTCTCCCAATATCTCTCATATTTGTGAAGAAGATATTCTAGTGTTAGAGGAAAACATCATTGAGAGCCATGAAAATCCTATTTGTTTCTCTTCTCCTACCTAGGAAAACATTATTGAACAAAAGGATGTTATTATTGATAAGTAATAAAATCCAACCATTGATATCTCCCCTACTTGTTATTCAAATTTATTTTAGAAGATCCAACCATTGAATGTAACGAAAATCTAGTTTGATCCTCTCCTAAAAACTCTCCTACTAGGGAAGATATCATGGTGCAAGAGGATGATAGTATGGATACATGTCCTTCAAACAATAGTAATGTTTCTTCCTTAGATGAAGATGATAAGGTGACATTAGACTCCCCTTCGCTAAAAGATCATCAAAATAAGGATGTATTTTGAGGTTATGAACACTAGATCTCCCTCGAGTTCTCTAATTCTTAGACATCCTACAAGTCCTTTAATTATTGGACCTCCCAAGTCATCTCCTGAGCCACTTCTTATCATAAGACCACCTCAACACAAACCATTACCTCGAGGAACAATTTTTAATTTACAAGGTAACTTACTAGTAACAATGTTCTACAACAACCTTGAAGTTATAATATTGTTTCTCACACATATAATACACTTGGACCAATAGGCAACCACAAACCACTCTATCAACCTATCTTTCCTAGTACTCCTCATTTTCCTTTGCATAGTAGAAAGAAGTATGATCTTTTTGAACAACTTAAAAATTCTCCCATTAAGATATATTTATGGGATCTTATTCAAGCCACACCTAATTACCATAGTATGCTCCAAATATCTTTGCAAAAAGTTATGGTTCCCCCTAGTGCAAACACAAATGATGCAGCAGCCCTAATTCAAGGTATGAATTTGGTCAACTTAGACATTACCTTCCATCAAGATGAGTTACCTCCATTAGAAGTGTGAAAACAAAATGAGGCTTTCATGATAGTGGCTATCATTAATAGGTGGGGAATAAAGTGAATCCTTGTCAACAATGGCTTGACCCTTAATTGTGTAGCATAACCATTTTGGATTAGATTGGAATGGATAAGACCAAGATTGAACCTGATTATTTGTTCATTTGTGGATTTGATAATGTAGGAAAACAACTACTTGGTGTGATCACATTACCTATCAAAGTTGGAAAGGCCACATGTAAAATCATGTCCATGTTATGCCCCAAGATCTTTCAGATAATCTTCTTTTGGGAAGACCATGGATTTATGAAATGCATGTAGTTCCTTCAACTCTTCATCATATAATGAAGTATGTCTACAACAAAAAGGTGTACACAATCAGGGCTGACCCTCACCCAAAAAAAATTTTGCACACTTAGAAAGACAAGGAAAGTCCTTTGAAAACATTAATACCAAATTCAAAAGAAGAATCCATGCAAGAGGAAGAAAAAGAGGAATATTGAAAGAGTCACAAAGCTATTGGATGATGATTGGGGTTCATTGGATTTCACACCTACATTCATGGGAGAATATATAATATTACACATATACCAAGAAAAGGGAAAGAAACTAACATAGTATCAACACAAGAAGAGTCATCAAAAGAATGTAAGTCCACAACTTTTAGCAAAGAAGGGGAAAACAACACTTACACATACACATATGAAGAGTATGATCATGAGAAACCACCAAATCCAAAAGAAATGGAAAAGATTTATAGAAGATGTTATGATATTTTGAAACAACTTGGTTATAGTTGGAAAGGATGTGGTGCTAGAGAAAAAGGAATTTGTCTCCCTATAGTGCCTAATATACAAGAATCAACTAGTGGTCTTGGTTATTTTCCATTGAAACAAACAAAAGCATCAAAAAAACCTTCACTTAATATTAACACACTTACAAAAGATTCTTCTAAGGCAACTTTAACTTTGGTGCATCATTTTTTTTTTATTATTTTTTTTCAAATTGAAAAATCGTTGTGTATGTCATGCATAAGTTTAGGTCATCTTATGCATGACATACACAATGATTTTTCAAAACATCAAATATGGCCAGTAAAAAATTAACAAAAAAAAAAAATATTCAATTAAAAATTACAAAAATTTATGGAAAACGTGCTTAAGTGAGTTAAAAATATTTTCCCAAAAGGATTTAGAAAAATATGATTATTTAGGTCAAAATAGGGATGACGTACACGTGCATGGTATAGTATAAAAAAAGTGACTTTCAAACAGTGGTTTCTAGAAATGCCTATTGAAAATCAATTTGTACCATCTGGGTATTAAAATAAATTACATATTTGGAAACTAGACTCTGAGTACTACATTTCATGATTAGTGACTTTTTTCAAGATTGCATATCTAAGTGCTTCAAATTTTAAGGTTAAATATGATAAATTCTGAAAATCAAGGAAAACACTTCCATTTTTAACCAAAAAGTGGACTCAACTTCTTGCCAACACCCATTTATGCAATTGTATTTTCTTTTCGCAAGGTGCAACATATCATCATGTTTTTAGCTCAAATTTTTCCCTTGGGGGGGCAAGGGGTTAGGTAGCCTTGTCCTATTATGACACTTGTCATTGCCTCTTTTGGCTTGTTTACCACCTTCCATGTATATATAAGAGCAAGCTTCGGATGCGGATGACATGTTTTAAGTTGGCTCACATGTGATGTACTTTCTTTCTATGTTATCTTTAGCATTGCATTTTGGGGGAAACCCCTCCTTTATATGACATAGCTCTATCTCAGAAACATGTTTACATAGGGCTTTCTGAATAAAGCTCTCATGTATTTTCATTTCTCATGTGTGTTCTAATTTAAAGTAATTGATAATAGTAAAATGTTTAGCAATTTATTTTTAAAGTGGGGGCATATGCATCCTTGCTCATTGTTTGATTAAAGTGTGGCCTTCTTAATTCATGTGATTGCATGTCTTCTTCTTGGTGACATTGGGATTGATGTCCTTCAAGAGTGTGACCTTTCTTCCAAGCATATGACATTCCTTAAGTAGTGTTAATGCTACAGCTTGTATTCTGTAAGTTGTGAAACTTTTATCCTTTGACTTGTCCTCTCTTGGTGGCGATGTCAAGCATGATGTTCTCAAGGGAGAGACCTTGCATGCATTAAGAAAAACCCCTTTGAATATAGTCGTATCCTATTTTCATTTTGTTCATAAGTTTCTAGCATAACAAAGCTTTATAGTCCTATGAAGCACAAAGTTAAAACCTTTTTCATGGACACCAAGCATAACATACCTTGCTTGCTAGTGGAGCCATTTTTATTCATGAGTGTCTAGTATAATGCAACTTGCTAACCTTATGAAGCTCAAAGTTCATATTGCATGGCACCTTATCAAAATCAAGAGATATGAATTTGGTATGGTTAGTACAATGGGAGCCTGATGACTCTCTCATTAGCCACTTTCTAGGGGCTCACCTAGTGGACAATGAATTTCACTAGCCCTTGTGAGTGCATTTGGTTTACATAGTGGACAATGAGTTTCCACTTGTAAATGTTTATGGAAAAAAAGCTAAGGTCTGATCCATATCTAGATGGAAAAATAGTTGAGGCTTGATCCACCCCTTTCCTTTCATTCTTTAAGTCTTTGACATTGTATGATTGAGTATCTTGTCATTGTTGTTGCATATATTTAGCATATAGGCATGTGTCTCCTTGTGCCTTTGTAGGCTTTTCCATGAGATCTTAGATATTGGGGGATTGATCATCTTCCTTGACCTTTTTCATCTTATCTTTCCAATAGTTGTATAATTAGACCTTTCTTGATTGTCTTCTTTAGTGTGATTTTGCAATTGTGCTCATCCTCTCACTAAAGTGGGGCTAAATGTAGTGTAGAAAAAGGTACTCCTTTATATTTTCACACTTTTTTTGGGTCCACTAAATTAAATTGGACTTAATTATGCCTTAATAATCCCTATTTTACATCTACAAGCCTAATTTTACATTTACAAGCCTAATAAATTACATTTTTTAAGGGGAAAACAAACAACAATTAATGCCAACACATAATTAATTACCTTGAACATTGTGTGTTTTGGGAAAAGGGACATGGGACCCATTCACCCATAGGCGAATGGGTCCTTCCTAGGCCTTTGAACCCAAATTTAAAATATATTTTTGGCAGTATTTTAAGGTCCCCAAATTCAAATTTCAATGTCATCTTGTAATGCTTGATCTTCAGGAGATTAAGGATAGATACCTATAAATACAAGGTTTTTTTTATCAATTCAAGTCTAAGGAAAATTATCTAGCAAGAGATAACTTTCACAAGAGAAAATATTATGATCAAGAGCATTCAAAAGTAGATTTATCAGTGATTTATTGCAACAATCAATATCTCAAGCATCATGTCAAGGTCTTATGCATCATGCATGTTTTTGGAGCGAACATTGTGATGTAGGTTTCAAAGATCAAATTCAAAGATTCAAATCATGATTCAAGTATCAATATACACATCCATTGAATCTATTTCATGCAAGATCAAGATCAATATTTCAATTCTCCAAATGTTTATTCAAGGGTTTGGTGAGTTGCAACATAGAAATTGTTCATTCATCATTCCTTTCATGTTTCATTATTTCAATTCAAGGTTTAATTACCAAAATATGGTTTGACCAAGGAAAACCCTTATCCACCATAAATAAATATTTTTCTCCTCTTTACAAATGTGAAGGTTTATAGGTTGAAGAAGGATTGAAGACCTCAAATTTGCAAAGTTGCAAAGTTACAAAAAAGTGTCATATTTTTTTGTCAATCCACTGAAACTCACCTACAA